>JANAVB010031618.1:1009746-1044746 GCA_029216955.1 Iris pallida
GCCAGCCAAGCCACAGAATCCCGGCGGCCGGAGTCGCCAAGAGTGGAGAGCCACTAATCCCGCTCGCTTCCCCATTTTTTTATATCATATGATTGCTATATATATATAATATATATATATATATATAATATAGATATATATAGATATGACACACACACACTTAAGAACTGCACGATTGGCAATCCTTATATTGCATTTTAGGATAACCCATATACCTAATAAAAATTCGTAGAATTGATTGATCGCTCTACTAAATCACTTGTGCTTTCTTTCAGTAGTTCTGGGGATGTAGGTTGTCTTGATATAGTGGTTAATCACTTGTCCTTGTTTGGTGGAGGTTTGGATTACTATCCGACGATAGGATATAGACCTAGCTGTGACACATGTTCCTATGTACTGTTATGATTGTATTTTCTTGCATTATTCACTCATGCTTTCTTGTGGCACTTGTTATTAGGGTTGACCTATCTAGTTTTTTTTGGACATATCTAGTAGCAAAGTCTGAGGATCTACCATCTCTCTAGTCCGATGGTGCTTACCAGGGGAATGATCGTCGAGGATCTTGAGTGATTTTCTTATCCACTAAACTTATTTTATTTTGATTCTTTGAAACATTTAGCCGTTGGGAACCTATTTAGCCTGTATATTTTGGAAGTATGTTCCCCAGCCATTTTGATAACATGATTGTATATATCAGACTGTAGCTAATGATGTGATCATGTATTATTTGGTACTATGCTAGGCTTCTATTTTGCATAGCTAATTTCATGATCATTTTGATAGAGCATCGGAGATGCCTTACTACTTTATCTTATTTGTTCTTTATTCTTGCTTCTTGTTTGACTGATTGAGAATAGTATATGCCGTCAGATCATAGGAGACATCTATTTTAGTATATACCCCCTTGTCTAGGTACAATCATGTATTATTGTATTATAAGAAACTGGCGTACCGCAGTGTATAACTGGCCGAATTATATAAGGTTCTTTGTATTCCGATATTGAAGTGTAACAAGTAGCAACACCACATAAAGAGAGAGAGAGAGAGAGAGAGAGCGAGAGGAGAGGATGAGGGTTAGGGCTCGATTAGAAAGGGATTGATTATGGGGGTTTATTTCTTTTTTTTCTTCAGCAACGTGTCAGCGATGCCAAGCGGCGGTGTTTAACGATACAATAACTTAAACTCCAATGCTAACATGGAAACCTATAATTAGTGACGAATACATGACTTGTTCCACAAGGAAATTTGACCTGATACATTCATGTTTTGTAATGTTGTGACGTACTTGCTACGTTAGTGTAGGTCGCTAATTGAGTTGCATGGTATCATCTGTCACTTTCTCACGTATGCTTCTCTCATTTACAAGTTGAATTGTATGTTATTTCTATGTTATTGTACGTCGCTAATTGAATTGTCTGTAATTGTTGCTACATTTTTCCTATGACCCACTAGCGACCTACCTTGACTTTTTGTATAATGTAGCAAATCTCTGAGTCTATCATGCGTCACCAAAGCTTCGTCGTGATGTCTCTACTAGTAACGCAAGTGATGTCTCTATTAGTGATCGCAACTATGTGACGCATCTATCTCCGTATGTTTTTAGTCAACGGCGGACGCAAAAATTTAAGAGAGGGGGGTCGATCTCAAAAGTAAAGGAAGTCCAAAAATAAAATTACATACTAAAAAATAGCATTCATGTATTTGGTTTCACATGTCTTACAAAAAAAACAATATTACTAATATCATATTACAATACTCCTCTCCGATTGCACATATTCTGAAATCTTTGAATAATGTCTTCATTGTTGACAGTCTCATAAATGTCTTTCTCAATGTAAGAGACCAAGCAGTCATTCATAAACTCATCTCCAAGTCGATTGCGTAGATGAGTCTTGATAATTTTTATAGCTGAAAATACCCTCTCGATAGTTGTTGTTGCAACAGGTAAGATTAATGCCAATTTCATAAGCAGAAATACCAACGAATATTGTCGATGTCTCTTTATTTAAAACCATTTTTCTAGCAAGTCCACTAATCCCTGTAACATCAGAAAATTGCTTGTTGGTGCGGACGTCCTCAATATAGTTTGAAAGTTGATATCCAAGACATGACAGACCATCTTCATCAAAATCAGAAGAGTAAAGCTCAACAAATCGTATCAACCTATCCATATCAAATGCAACAAAAGAATCTCCTGGATCAAGACATGACATACACAACAACAACTCCGTATTTACCTCAGTAAACTGACTATTCAACTCTTGAAGTTATGAATCTATAGCATAGTAGAATAATTCAACACGATAATAATGAAGATTTGTGCATTTTTCAACATTACGACGCGACCTTCCATGAACTTCAAAGTTGGCTTCCATGTTTCGGACTCTGATTCCATACTTTATGCAAAATAAAGTCACTTCATTCAACAATGATTCCCATTCACCATCTCTCTTTCTTTGGAGTGTTTGCTTGGTTATTTTTACAATATTCATAGCATTAACAATGTCTTGATCTTTCCTTTAATGCTTGTGACAAGTCATTGGTAATTCCCAAGATCATTTTCATTAGGTGTAAATAAAAGGCAAATTGGAAAGTTTGAATTCTCTCACATAGATCATCTGCTTGAGTTCTGTGAGTCGCATCATGTGCATCTTCTCCTATAACTAAGAGTACATCAATTATTGAGGAAAATAAGTTAATCAAACTCACTATTGTGCTAAAATGAGAACCCCGGCGTGTATCGCTCGGCCATTTTAATGTTGTTTCTTGATTCAAACCTCACCCAGCCAATATTTCACCATCAGCAATTCTTTGAATAACATTTTCAAATTGTTTCTCTCGAAGAAGATCTCTCCGTTTGCAGGAGGCTCCAACAACATTTGACAAAAGTACTACAATATTAAAGAATGCACCAATTTTTGTTTGATTCTTAGCAATAGCTACAAGTGTCAGTTGCAATTGATGAGCAAAACAATCAATATAACGGGCATATGGATTCTCCATCATAAACAAAGCTTTAAGACCATGGAACTCACCTCGCATATTGCTTGCTCCATCATAACCTTGTCCACGTATACTTGATAAACTCAGTCCATGGCTAGAAAAGAGGGCCTCGATGGCTTCCTTAAGAGATAAGACAGTAGTATCACTTACATGTACAATGCCAAGAAAGTGTTAAACTATGCATCCTCTATCATCCATAAAATGTAAAGCAACAACCATTTATTCTTTCACAGATATATCCCGTGCCTTGTCAACTAAAATAGCAAACAAACCATCACCAACCTCTCTAATGATTGCATTTATAGTCTTACTTTCAATGGCGCTAACAATCTCTTTTTGAATTCTAGGCGATGTCAATTTATGATTTTCAGGAGCATTCTTCAATACAACATTGTTGATCTCTTCATTGTAGTCGGTAAGAAATCGTAGGGAGTTCAAGAAAATTGCCTTGATTTATTGAATCTTCAGATTCATCATGACCATGAAAAGCCAAACCTTGACTCAGAAGAAATCTAATACAATCAACTGATGCAGTCAATCAAATACGATAATCAGCTTGCATTTGTGCAGATTGATTAAACATGTAAACTTCTATGTGTTGTCATTGAAGTAGTAGATCACTACAAGCCCTTGAACATTGATTATGAGTACTATTATGAGCTCCAACATGAATACCGAATCTGCTCTTCTTCTTCCAATTTCTAAATCCCTCTCCAATAAATGCATCACCACCGCCTTGGTGCCCGTAGTTAGGTTTAAAAAGATAACAAACCAAACAATAGTTAGCATCTTTCGATATGCTGTACTCCAACCAATCGTACTCCATAAACCAAGTAGTAACAAAACTACGATTGACTCCAAAAAATAGTGTTCCCGAAAATGATGATTTCTAGGTTGACATGGTCCTTTTTGTAAATACTATCATCGAACCTTCTTTCTATAATTAACATCATACTCGGGAATATTTTTTCTTAATCCAGGATCGACATGAAGCTCGTTCAAGTTGATCTCTATACGAGAGACTTGAGGGAGCATAAGAGGAGTGGAGTGATGAACTTCTTGTTGATTTCTAGAAGAAGAATTCATATTTGCAGACTTTGATGTCGACACCTTAGGAAAAAAACCTTTGCATCCTGAAATAATAAATGAAACCTAATTTATCTCCCATTTTAATTACCTAAACTATCATATTTTCCACATTAATAACATGTATACAAATAAAACTTGTTCATAATACAAACAAATCATTGGATGCTAAGGTTATCAAAATTGCTCATGAGATGTACAGGACTATAAGTTGGATTCATTTTAAATGCACAGATGTATGATTTCCAAAGTTTTCTTTAACCATATATATTCAAATTTTGCATAACTAAAAGATGAAGGTAATTTATGTAACCATAGAACCTTGAGATAGCAAGCCAAGAAGCTAGGAATGTCCTAATGTTGCTAGGAAAGTCCCAATGTTGCTGGTATGAACCCTGAGATAGCAAGCCAGGAAGCAAGGAATATGAATGGAATTACAACTTACAAATTATGCAATATGCAATGTCTTTATAAACAGAGCCGAACATGTTCTGCACTCCAGAAATGAGGAATGTTCTTCACTCTAGCTTACAGTGGGGTGTGATGTACCGTATAGGAATGGAACTCACCTCACATCTGTTGTACAGCAATTACTCCATTGTACAGTATGGTGGGACCGTGGGGTCTTCTTTATGTCCACCTGGCTGGGGATTACTACTAAAATATGCTATATTAGCGACGTTTTTTAGCGACGGAACAAAATACCGTCGCCAAATATGTAATATAGCGACTCCCTCCTATTGACATCGCAAAACGTCGCTGAATAGCGACGTTCAGCGACAGTCGATTAATTACGTCGCGGAATAGCGACGTTCAGCGACATATTATTAAAATATGTCGCCATATATTAAACTGGTTGCGACGTTTAGCGACGTCGACTGTTGACGTCGCTAACTTTTTTACTTAGGGCACAGTACTGTTTCCTTTTTTCCCCCTCACTCGAAAACTCGAAAATTTTAGTATTCCCTCGAGCTCTCGGCGACTCCCCCCCCGGCGACTCCCTCTCCCCCCCCGGCGACCTCCTCCTCCTCGAGCTCCTCCTCCTCGAGCTACTCCTCCTCTCCGGTAAACCCTAACCTAACTCCTCCTCCTCCTCCTTCTCTCCCCCCCCCCCCACACACACACACAAAAGTGGTTGGAGGAACCACTTTTCCCTAATTTTTCTTTGGGAATCAGTTCCTTTTCCAAATATTTTCTTTAGTATTCAAATATAGGAAATGAATTACTTTCCTTTTCTAATGCCATGATTCCGTGAACCAAACATGGCCTTATAGTTTTTGAAGTAAAAAGAGGGTATTATTGACCAAACAAAATACTCAAATAATATTTCTATGAAAACAAAACTATTCTTAAAGGGACCTTGGGTTTTATTTTTCCACAATATTGGAAATATGAAACCTCTCATATTTTCCCCAATTCTATATATACATATACCAAACATAGGTAAGAAATCTAAAATCTATTTTCAATCCTCCAAACTTTGAATCAAAGGCCCCCAAAGGATTGAGCATTATATTACATGTATTATAACACATCTATCGCCGTAGCTAAGGATTTTGAAATTACTTTCAAATATGTTAATTATATGACATAATGTATCAAGTGATGTAGTCAGAATTTTCATCTAGAGATGTGATACAGATACGTCAGAATGATAAATTGCGGGTCCGCAAAATAATGATACTTTGGCGGTCCTAGAATTGGACAAAATTTATGTTGCAGGATGAACTCTTCGTTGTGCATCAATGACGCAAGTCTCGTCGCGATTCGAACAACACACGAAAAAATATTATAAAATTTTGAAAATATCAATATGGTAGAATTTGACGGATACAAGCTAAATTCGTCGCGCACAGTCCATGAATTCGAGTACCTTATATTTTCACACGTCGAAAATGATCATATGCGCCTCTCGGTGCAATGGTTCGTGCCAGAATTGCCTGGATCAATGGGACAATACTCAACTTGGGATTTTAATTAAAACAGAAAAGTTTCAAATAGCTTACTTTGAATTTCAGGACGACTGGTCAAATTCGAAGAGTTTCAGGATGATTTGTCAAATAAAAATAGAATTGTTACCAAGGTCGAGGTACAACGTGCCTTGCAGAACTTTGGGTAGCAATTGCGGAATAATATTCGCACATAGTGAGGTTCTCACTCGCTGAATTTTTCTTTTGTGTGTCGTCTCTTTTTTCCTTCCTCCTTTTCTTTTGTGAGTGTGTAGTATAGGCTTGAGTATGTGTCCAGAGGGTGTTCAGTCGAGTGTCAGTCAATCTAGTATACTATTTATTTACCTCTATATCATACTAGGAGACTTATTTAGTACTAGTTGTGGTTATAATTAGTTGATATTATATTCAAGTCTTGTCAATAATGTCTTTGACTTTGTCATGGGGTCTTAGATATCGGTTGTAGGTGACATTATATATATATGGTCTGGCGATATCGAAACGAATCTAGTGTGTCTGAATGAAATATCGGTTGTAGGTGACATTATATTCATGGGGTTTTTGACTTTGTCATGGGGTCTTAGATATCGGTTGTAGGTGACATTATATTTAAGTCTTGAAAATTGATGTTAAGATAATTTTCAACTTAACCCTGGCGATATCGAAACGAATCTAGTATGTCTGAATGAGATTGGCATCGGTAAGAATCGATAGCGTATGTGTACACGTTGGATGCACAAGAACTTATGTGCGATATAGCATGGTTATTAGTAACTGTCTGCTACTAATGTGTGTCCCATAATAAGACATAATATACGAATTTGTGCCTATTGGATAATATGTGTCCATCTTTACAGAATTATTTCCAAATGGATATGAATTACTACTTGCGGAATCGTTCATGGATGTACAATCGTCGTCCTGATGATATGTGTGGTGTGCGGGATGAATACATAGCGGGAGTAGAGTAGTTCCTGCAGTTTGCTAAGGCATTCCCTCAGTACATGGACGGCACCAAAATTAAGTGTCCGTGTGTGAAAGGTCATAACGTAAAATATTATCCAGAAGTGGAAGTGACATATCATTTATACTCGAGGGGTTTCACGCCTAATTACTATCAATGGACCACACACGGAGAACTTGTGTCTTTAGCATCAGAGCCGGAGCCTTATGTTGAGCCGTATATGCATGTGGGACCTAATTTTGTTTCAGATAATCATGCATACGACGACGGGTGCGTGAACATGGTTTTCGACGCTGCGGGGCCTAGTTTCATTCATGATACAGCTAAGGAGGCACCGAATGTCAATGCTGCAAAGTTTATGGAGTTGCTGGAGAATGCAAGGACTCCATTGTATCCTGGTTGTGAGGATCATTCACAATTGGAGGTGGTTACAAGACTGTTGAGCATTAAGTCAGATTTTAACATGTCGCAAGAATGCTACAACCGAGTGTTGGAGTTGATTATAGAGATCTTGCCGACAGGTGCTAAGTTACCTAAAGACTTCTATCGGTCTAAGAGGATGGTGAGATCGCTCTGGATGGGATACGAGAAAATCGATTCTTGTCGCAATGGGTGCATGCTATACTACAAAGACGACAAGGAAGCAGATGTGTGCAAATTTTGTGGTGCTGATCGCTATAAGACAACTAGTACAGGAAGGTCTACCGGTGCAAGAAGACCGACCGATTCAATGCACTACTTGCCTTTAACGCCGCGGTTGCAAAGATTATTTATGGTGAAAGAGACGGCCGAAAATATGAGTTGGCACATGCGAGAACAGATTGAAGGAGTGTTGGATCACCCATCCGATGGAGAAACGTGGAAGCACTTTGATCGAGTGTATCCTGATTTTGCTTCAGATCTGCGTAATGTCAGGTTGGGGCTATCTTCTGACGGTTTTACTCCTTTTGGTCTTTCGGGATCCCAGTATTCGTGCTGGCCTGTGATTGTCACTCCGTATAACCTACCGCCTTGGATGTGCATGAAGACTCAGTACATGTTTCTAACCGTTATAATTCCTGGTCCGAACAATCCTAAGAGGAACATTGATGTGTACTTACAGCCTTTGATAGATGAGTTGAATCAGTTATGGGAAGTAGGCGCTAACAAGTACGATATTTCCAGGAAGCAGAATTTTCAGATGAAGGCAACCCTTATGTGGACCATCAACGACTTTTCGGCCTATGGAATGTTATCTGGATGGAGCACTCATGGCCGTCTCTCATGTCCGTATTGCATGGACCGTAATAAGGCTTTCCGCTTGAAACACAGAGAAAAATCGTTCTTCTTTGATTGTCATCGGTAATTTCTGCCAAAAGATCATCCGTTCAGAAGGAACATGAATGCATTCCGTGCCGGCGTTGTAGAGAAGGGTGATCCACCGCCAAGGTGGTGCGAAGCCACGATATGGGATGAGGTTAGAGATTTTCCAAGTGCTATCGAAGATCCTGCAACTGGGTACAAGTGCGATGGATTTGGTAGAGATCATAACTGGACAAAGAGGAGCATATTCTGGGATCTGCCATGCTGGAGTACCAATCTGATCAGACATAATATTGATGTCATGCATATTGAGAAGAATGTGTTTGATAACATAATTAATACTGTGATGGACGTAAAGGGAAAAACGAAAGACAATCCCAAGGCCAGGTTGGACTTAGAAGAAATATGCAAACGCCCTGCGTTGCATTTGATAGAAGAGAATAGAAAACAGTTCCTGCCGCTGGACAAGGAGGATAAAGTGAGACTTTGTCGGTGGATCCAGGGCCTAAAATTTCTAGACGGATATGTGTCAAATCTGAGAAGATGTGTCGATCCGAAGGAAAACAAATTGACGGGTATGAAGAGCCACGATTGTCACGTATTCATGGAGAGGTTAATTCCAATTGCATTTCGGGAATTCTTACCACAGGCAGTTTGGGATCCATTGACGGAGCTTAGCATATTCTTCAGGGATCTTTGTTATAAGAAATTGCTCGTTGATCGTCTAGAAAAGCAAGAGAAGGACATTGCGGTAACACTGTGCAAGCTAGAGAGGGTGTTTCCTCCTGGATTCTTCGACTCTATGGAGCATTTGCCGATTCATCTATCCTATGAGGCACGTATTGGTGGACCCGTCGAATATCGATGGATGTACCCGTTCGAGCGATATTTGAATCACCTAAAAAAAGGTGAAAAATAAGGCACGGGTCGAGGGTTCTATTTGTGAAGTCTATGTTCTCGAGGAGATCACAAACTTTTGTTCGATGTATTTCAAGCCTCATGTTGCAACTAATAGAACGAGAACTTCCAGAAACGACGACGGAGATCATGAATGTAATGATACAATACTGAAGGTATTCAATGCCCCAGAAAAGTCATCGGGTAAAATGAAGAAGAGATATCTGAACGATGATGAGCTAAGGGCTGCTCAGGTGTATGTATTACTCAACTGCGACGATGGTGAAGTAGAAAAGCTGGAGGGGTAAGTAATTAATACATCTACATTATTTTAATAGTGTTGATTATTATACTATTACATTAATTAAACGATGTTGTTTTCAGCATATTTAATGATGATGTGAGGTCAGGTAGGCCACACATAATAGAAGAAGAACTAGAACAAGAAATAAGGCGTTATTTTCTATCATGGTTGAGTGCATATGTAAGACTTGAGAACTCTGTAATTACCTTTCTGTATATGCACTTGAGAATGAGCTTAATTTATTTTTTCGTGGTATTTAGGTCGATCGTCCATACGCAAGACTTGAGAATGAGTCTATTAGAATGCTAGCCAAGGGAACAATTTATGCTGCAAAAATATGGCCAAGCTACTGTGTTAATGGGTTTAGGTTCAAGTCAACAACTTGTCCGATCAGAGACAACTTTTTGGATCTCGATTCCACCAAAAACAGTTGTTTGTGTATCAGATCTTCGAACTACAAAGATGTTGATGCGGGCAACGATTTCTATGGAGTCCTATGGGAGATTGTGGAGCTGACATATAGTTATAGAATAGAGCTTGCTAAGATTGTGTTATTCAGGTGTGATTGGTTCGATCCGATTGAAGGTCAAGGATGGAAAGTAGACAAGCACGGTCTTGTGGATATAAACTATCGGCGTCGATATCAAGCCTATGAACCATTTGTCCTATCAAGTCAAGCTCAGCTTGTGTACTTCACAAGTTATCCTAAACGGAGAACAACAAGGTCGGACTGGTGGGCAGTATGCAAGACCAAAGCTAGAAATACCTTTGAGGTTGACGATATAGCTTATCAGGAGGATGAAGTACCTCTTGTAACAAATATTATAGAAGTGGACACGACGGAAGTTCCTCATTACACATCTAATTGTGTAGAAGAAGTAGAATTATCTGAAGAGGAAGATGCAGATGAAAGTGAAGATGTAGAGGAGGAAGAAGAAGAAGAAGATGAGCTAAACGAACTAGATAAATTTTTAGAAGAGGATTAGATCTGTACGTTTGTTTTATCATCATATTTGATACTTTAGTGACACTTTTATCATATAAATCTGTGACACTTTAGTGACACTTTTATCATATAAATCTGTGACACTATCATATAAATATGTATATTTGTTTTATTGTCATATGTTATTATCAGGTATGACTAGACCCGGACGACGCGGAGGATATTATATTAGGCAGTCCCGTCTGCCTCGGGCTGGAGATGCATATTCCGTACCCTCATCCTCATCTCTGAGTACGCCAGTGTACCGTTCTGTTTCCGGTCCATTACCGGGACAGGGCAGTTCCAGCAGGTTGGCGACTCCTCCCTCGTCGTCCAGCATTCCAGATCCCGCGTTCAGCATTCCTCCCGCGTCCAGCATTCCTCCTGCCGACAGCTACATGGGGAGAGCCGATGTCGAGCATATGGAGGACGGCGATCAGACTGATCCTGTCCTGCCAGGAGGTGAGAGCGACCCTCCATGCGCTCCCCCAGACGAGACGCGTATGGAGATTTGGACGGACGGGCCTACGAAGTAAGTTAATTAGTTAATATATATTTCTCAAATAATTATATGTACATATATATATATGAAATTTATTATTGTATAGATATCGGCCTCCTGCAGTACAGAGACAGCTGGAGTTATTTCTGAGGCAGAACTATGGTGGGCCTTGGATTAACTACTCAGATGCTCCCGCAGATAGGAAGGCCTTTTGGTTGGCCCACTTCAAGGTAAAAAATTTGTTTATTTTTAAATTTTAATAATCATTTGTGTATATTATATAACTTTTCTATTTTACTTCTTGTAGAGGACCTATTTCTATCCACCACACCGGGCGACGAAGATCGAGGCCCAATTTTCTGCCGTCGCAGGCAAGCTCATCCGTGATGCGATCCACGACCAGAAGTCTCGTGATCGCTCCGAAAAGCCGATCCATGGTTGGATCACACCAGAGAAGTGGACTGCGATGAAGGCTAGATTCGTCGAGGCTAGGTACCAGGAGCGGTCTGACAAGGCCAAGGTGGCGCGGTCGAGCGCCAGTAAGTGGTGTGGTGGCTCCATTCCAATAACGGAGCATTTTCGTCGTCTGGTTCGTTTGCTATGACGGACATCATTTTATATATAGTTGGATAGAATGTTTAATACTAATAATAGATAATATATTTTAACAGGTAAAAAAGTGTGAGGACCCCAACATGGTGACCGTCTTCCTGGTCACCCATCGGAGGGCTGGAGAGTTCATTGACGAGAGGGCAATGCAGGCATATGTACGTTCTATTCTTTATATTAATTTACTATAATTTAGAAAACAGGAAAATAGATATCAATATTGACTTTAGCAAACACTTATACGTTAGCAAACATTGTTCTAGGCCGAGTTTGTTCGGCTACAAGAGGAGGCGGCTGCTGCTGCTAGTGCGCCAGCAGAGAGAGGGGCTGGTACTTCCTCCCAGCTGCCTACAACTCTATCGCCGGACGACCTCTGGATGACCGTCGTTGGTGGTCTTCAGAAGGGTACGTACTACGGTACGGGATCCTACGACGCCTATTTGGCTTCAGAGTCATCCCGGGCCCCCTCTGTTAGTGCGCAGTCTCCAGCTTCGCAGGCGTCATCACGAGCTCAGGATATTCGTCGTCAGATCGACGAGCTGCGTCGCGAGTTGCAGCAGCAGATTTCTGATCACCTTACCACAGATCGACGATCCGACCCTCCGATGATCACCGGACGATTTGATGCGGTCGAGCGCAGTATACAGGAGATGATGAGTCTGCAGCAGGCTACAGCTGCCAGCTTGCACACGCTCACTGAGTCTACGCAGCGCACAGAGCGTAGACAGGTCGAGCTGGAGGGATCGCGGAGGACCATGTCTGCCTCACTCACTCAGGTATCGGCTTCGATTGAGGAGAGTACTCAGAGGATGGTGAGTACCCTTACTGCGCATGGTGAGCGACTACGAGAGCTGGAGCAGATACGTCCTCCCGGTCTATCGACGGCGCCAACTCCAGACATTGTACTACTGCCCCTACGGTGCAGCTCACACAGGAGCAGTATGAGTACATGCTATCCCAGATGCGCGGCAGGGGGTCCTTAGTGATCCAGTGGATTTTTTTTGTCATCTTTGTATGTATTGGCCCTATGGGCCCATTGACCGTTCTATACACTGATTTTCATTATTATTTGACTCTGTTGGACATGTATATTTGTTGGACATGTATGTTTGTGATATTTAATTTGTTGGTATTTTCATTGAGTACATGTATGATATTTAGTTGTAGACTATTATGATGGGAGACTGTTATTCATCTATTAGTTGTAGACTGTTATGACGGGAGACTGTTAATTATATATGATGATATCTGCGACGGGGATGACAAATATACCTACGCTGGGTTATAAGCGATGATCTGATATACAAAGGAGGTGCTGCCCAAATTTTAAAAAAATATAATGTGTATTTTGTGATGATGTGTGTCTGTGTTTACAGTGTATATGAAATGCAGTGTTCGGAACCATCGATAGTTTCGATTACTGTTGTATGTTTTATCTTGGACAGAAAGAGCAACTATTCAGGGTGTACTTCTAAGAGCTTCATTTTCACATCCTTCACTCTCTCGGGACGTCGTACAGGATCCCGAGAAGGACGTGAAGAGGAAGCTCTGAGAAGTGCACCCTAAACTGTTGCTCTTTCTATCCAAGATAAAATATAGAACAGTAAGCGAAACTATCGATGGTTCGAACACTACACTTCACACACACTGTAAACACAGACACAACATAACAAAAATACATATTATATTTTTTTAAATTTTTTTCAGTATTTTGCGACAGATAGCGACGAATCTGCGACGTATAGCGACGTATGGGGACGTCGCTATACGTCGCTAATTAGCGGTATTACGTCACTGTACGTCGCTACTATGCTGATGTGGCAGACATGCCATGTCATCACATAAATAGAAATAAACGTCGCTAATTTTGCGACGTAAAGTTTTCATCGCTCTACGTCGCTAACTTTGCGACGACCCAGCGACATGGCAGTGACGTCGTAAACAGCGACGTAGAGCGACGAATTTGTCATCTGCGACTAGCTTTAAAGCGACCTTCATTTTCTGTCGCTAAAGTCGTCGCTAATTACGATTAGCGACGTATTTTCCATAATTAGCGACGTATCTGGACGTCGCTAATCTGCCATATTTTAGTAGTGGATGACCTCTCTGCAGCAAAAGTACAACTGGCATGTGAGCAAAACCATCTCTCTGCAGCAAATCAATGTGCAACAGTCACTTCAACTCTTTATACTGTCCTTTGTGAACCCATCACTTCTCATTTATGAGCAATTTGGTGAACCCATCATTTCTAATGTTAGTGAACCCATGCCAACAAACTTTAGAAGTGTCCTTTGTGAAGCCATCACTTCTTATGTGTAGCAGTCACTTTTTATTTATGGGGTCAATGTCAAGGTGTGACCCGGGCCGGGCCGGACCGCCCCAAAATAAACCGGGCCCAACCGGGCTTGGTCCGGGCCCAGCCCAGACCGGTAGCAGCAGCAGGCCGGGCCTGGCCCGGCCCCGTTCGAAGGATCTGAGCCCAGCCCGGCCCAGTGACCCGGCTTGGGTAGGGCTGGGCCGGGATGGTCCGGTTCGCGGGCAGGCTGTGTTGCGGGCTCGGGCGGGCCGGGTTCGGGCCGGTCCGGTCAATTTTTTTCATTTTTTTAATGATTTTTAATTTTCTTTTTTAAATTTTATATTCTTTTAAATTTTAAGTTTACTTTGTTATTTTATTCTTTTTAAGTTTCTTTTAATTTATTTTCTTTTATTTTTTCCTCCTCTTTTATCCGGGCTTGGGACCGGCAATGCAAGCTTTGCTTGTCATAGGCAGAGTTAAAAAATTTGTTTTAAGTTTAGGGTTTTTTGTTATTTTTTGATTAATTAGTTTTTATATTTTAAGTTTTTTTGTTCTAAGTTTTATTTGTTCGTTTTTTGTTTTTTTCTAGTAATTTTGTGTTTTTTCAAGTTTTCTTTCTTTCTTTTTTTTTTCTTTTCTGTTTCTTGTTTTTAAGTTTTCTTTTTAAGTTTTTTTTTTCAAGTTTTTTTTTAAGTTTAGTTTTAAAGTTTTTTGGGTTTTTTTCGTCATACCTTTGAGTCATTCCTCCTCCTCCTCCTCCTCCTCGGTTCCAGAAGCTTCATCCATTGTAAGTGATTCGAAGTCCAGCTCGTTGATGTCAGTAGCTTCATCTCTCTTGTTTTGGATTCTTTTATCTGCTAAAATCCAATCTTAAACACATACACAAGCTTCCAAGATATCTGGCTTCAACCGGCTCCTCTTTACGCTCAAAATCATTGATCCTGCACTAAAACAAGACTCTGATGCTACCGTGGACACCGGAACCATTAGTAGATCACGTGTTATTGTAGAAAGTACAGAAAATCTTTTGTGGTGTTTTTTCTACCATTCTAAAATGGTGAAGTGATTTGAAGATTCATCTTCTTCTTTATAAGAACTTAAATATAAAGACAACTCTTGAGTGGGTTGGGAAGAGTGTCTTTGTTTCTTCCTTTTTAGTATACGACTGGCGTGGTCGGCTAAGCCTAAGCTACTACCAGGACTCGCTTGAGTTGGTCGGGTGGACACAATATTTTCTTCATAAAACATTACTAATCTTTCCAACACTACCTTTAGTTCTATTTTCAAATCCATAAGATTAAGTTCCATGTTTTCTGCATAGTCATCTAACAAAGCCTCTACACCCTCTAATTTGATCGTAGGATCAAAAAAGGAAGACAAACAATATAAAAGAGGTACATCACCCCAATATTTAGTGAATTTAGCTTTCATTTTCTTTACAACATAGTCAAAATTTTGAACATTTATATATTTAGAAAACAAGTAAGACATGTTACAAAGTTCCCGTAAAGCTAAATAAGAAGTAGGATAATAAACACCAGAAAGAGTACATGTAGCTTTGTAAAAAGTTTCTAAAAATTCACATATAGAAGAAGCAACTACCCAATCATCTTCAGTTACTTGATATTCAAAATTATGATCCATATTACAAAAATATATAATAGCATCCTTAAAGAAAATTGCGAATTTCAACATTAAATATGTCGAATTCTATCTATGTGGTGCATCCTTAACAAATCTTCTAAAACGAATACTAAAATGTGCACATGTGGCTTTAAAAGCTTGTTGACTACTTGGAGACATGTTCAAGCTGTGTAAACAATTTCTAAGAGTCTCTAAATGTGTACTAAAAAATTCAAGACATTCTTTTACAACTAAGTTAATAATGTGGCAAGCACACCTAACATGCAATAATCTACCTTCCAAAATAGGCTGAAAGAGTAACTGCAATGAATTTATAGCATAAGTATTATTACTAGCATTATCAAAAGATACATATAATATTTTATTGTGAATATCAAAGTTACGCAGGTATTTTGAAATAGAAGTTGCAATTGTAGAGCCCGTGTGTGAAAATTCCAAAGTTTTTAAACAGACTATGCGACATCCATTGTAAATCTATGTAGTGTGCCGTGATACAAATATAAACATAATTTTGTTTACTTGTCAAAATATCAGAAGTAATAAATATTTTTACTAACATGCAAAAATGTTTGTTGTAAAGCAACTCTCATTTCTTTAAAGAGTCTCTTAGCCTCTTTTCTAGCAGTGCCTCTAGTAACTTACTAAAACAGGAATTTAAAGAAATTGTGGCATAATCATATAAAGATTCACTTTCACCAGAAGTGAATGGAAGTTCATCAGCAATAATAGATTTAGTAAATTCAGTTTTATGACGGACAGCTGAATAAGAAAATGTACTCATATTGAAGTACCCGCGGTGCCTCCAAAACTTATCCGAGTTTGGGTCGCCGGAATTGGGCTTGGTGCGTAGCAGGTATCGTAGTGTCTTGATATTGTGCCCATGCCACCTCCCCTCTTCCATTTGTATATATGGGAACATTTCTTGCATTGTGCCGCGTAGGGAACTGGCTCACCTTTCTGATCTAAAACAAGTGAGCCATCAGGTTCAGTCTCATTAAAATAACAAAAAATTCTCAATTCTTTGATTTTTGCTTTCTCTTTACAACATTTCAGGTATTACTAGCAACTTCAGGAGATGAACCAACTAAATCATCAGGAATAAGATTTTGCTCAAAAAAAAGTATTATAAATTTCAAAAGCATCATTAGGTTGGTTTGAACCTTGTCCGACCATTTTAAAAAGACAAATAAAAATAGAGAAACAATTAAAAAGATGGAGGATACCGAAAAATAAATTAATCGAAAATTATTTTTTCAAAAAAAAAAGAGAGATGGAGGAAAGAAAACTATTTTTAAATGTAAATTAAAAAAATAATTAGAAAGAGGAAGTCGTAGATCGCCGGAATTGCTTGGACAAATTTCTTGAAACCTTCTTGTGATCTTGAATTTTTTTTTTTTGATGGAATGAATTATGTGTTTGAAAAATATTATTCATGACATATTTATAGGATTTTTTTTGAAGCCAAATGACCCCCCCCCCCCCCCCCCCCCCCCCCCCGAACAAATATAGTTAAAGGATTTTTTGGTCATTTTGGGCAAAATGACCAAAATATCTCTTAAAACAGTCAAATAGTGGAGGTATTTTGGTAAATGGGGGGCCAAAGAGATACCAAAAAAAATTCAAAAAAAAAAAACCGGTTCACCCGGGCCGAGCTCCGGCGGGCCGACCGTTTGAGTTTTAAAAAAAAAAAAAAAAGTGGCCGGTCCGGGCCGGGCCTGGGCTCCGTTTAGTGAACCCAGCCCGGACTGGTAGTGCAACGGATTTGGACGAGCCGGGCTCAATGGCGGGGCGGGGCGGGTTTTGGGGTTGCGGGCTTGGGCAGGCTCATGCCGGTCCGCGGGTGAACCGGACTGGGTCACACCTTGAGGTCAATGTGCAGCAGCAGACTGCTGGTATGGACCGTATGTTAGTTCTAACGTTAAAAAAAAAAAAAAAGGGTCAGTGGGGTCAACTGACCCTTCATTGGGTCCGCCCCTGTTTTTAGTAGTGATAGTTAACTAGTAAATACTCTTATTGCCTTAAATAGTCTGTATCCTTCTAGTCCAAGAAGTGATGAGCATGCAGTTGAATTGTGACTGTAATCAACTGTGGTTTCTGTACATCAGGACCTCAAGATATCATCCAGACAAGATAGGAAGGTGATTAAGTAAACTCACGCTCCTTTAACAAATCATCAAGCTTGCATCCATTCTGTTTAATCCAAAAGCTAAAGCCAGCATGCAGAAAAGACGTTTACTAATAAATCAGCTGTTGATTAATTTATTATCCTCCACTTGAAACTCGCAAGCATAAATTAAGCTAAGGTCACATTTAAGCTCATCTCCCTCCACTCCATGTGTGTATTATCCCTATTAACACCCACAAAAGTTAACATCCTCCACCGGCAACCTATCATCTGGAAACGCACAAGCCTGCCCCTTATCCGGCAATGCCTCACATGGCGTCGGACTAACCGAGCTCGTCACCCCCCTCCACGTATGTGCAGTTCCATATCGGCTTCTTCGACTGCACCACCTGCGCAGTCACGTTCGATATGCAGATGTTCTTAAAGGGAGCGCCTTCTATGCCCTCCAGCTTCCCTGCCATGGTCACATTCTCGGCCACAACGTCGCTGTAGTGGATCTCTTTAACCTCCGGGATCGCCTTCGGGTCCCACATGTCGTCAGGGTGCGACCCGTAGTTGCCCGTCATCCAGAAGACCCACTTCATGGTGTAAAGGTTCATGCGGCGCACGTAGACGTCCTTCACGTAGTTTCCACGCCCGATGGCTGTCTTGATGCGGACTCCAGACTCGGAGTTGATGGCGGTGATGTCTTCCGCACGGACGTTGCGGATTCCGCCAGACATCTCGGAGCCCAGGGCGATGACAGCACTGGTGGGGGAGATGCAGGTGAGGCGGCGGATGACGATGTGCTCGCTCGGGAGTCCGACTTTGATGCCGTACTGATCCCAGCCACTCTTTATGGCGATGCAGTCGTCGCCAGAGACTATGTAACAGTCCTCGATTCTGACACCAGAACATGAGTCTGGAACAAAGTAACCAAGACAATTACAGAAGTAATTAACAATGCATGGTATGGCTTTCATGTTTCTTCCACTATATACCAGAAATTTACAAAAAAATACAAAAATAATGATGAGCATTTATTATTATTACATCATGTTTGGATATTTTTAATACAATTACCTTCATTGCCATTCTTATAAAACAGTCACAACCTTGTCCAGTTTAGGGGATAAATTCTCCAGATCATTAATATTTGTTAATATAGGCTTCATCATTTTTTTTCCTACATGCAGTAGAATATAATAGTAGTAGTTTAATTCTCTTCTTTGGTATACATGTTTTTTCTTCTCTTTTATTAGTAGTCTTCTTCGGTAGTTTAACAGCAGTAGTTTACATAAGTGACTTCTTGAATGCTTCCGCATAGTAAGAATGCAAGCTTGTTCTTAAGTTCCAAGGTTTCAATCACAAAATTTCTTCCTCTTTTTTCTAACCAATTTGTATCTTAACCGACAGGCACAAGATATCGCTTTGAGTTATTGCCAATTATGTGAACAATAGTTGCAGATGTTTTAACTATAATAAAAGAACACATCATGAAATTGTGGTCCGTATCGACTATAAAGTGTCTGGGAACACACAGAATCGTTTAGAGAAGCAGGAATAAATACCTGGATTAATCCCATCAGTATTTGGTGAGTCAGTTGGAGCAAGGATTGTAATGCCCGAGACTATTACATTGCTGCAAAATCCAAAAAATTATATTATTATCAGTGAACAAAATAGGTCTCTCTATGAGCTATCTTGAATAAACAGTTCAGGCTTTCCATGAAAAGTAGTGCAAGGTCACCCACCTGCAATAAACTGGGTGAACGTTCCATGCCATAGAATTGACGAACGTAAGGTTGGATATAAGCACATGATCTGAGTACATCAGCTCGAGCAAGTATCCACGAGTAAAATTTAGCTCTTTGCTATGGAACTTGTCCCACCAAACCTTCCCCTGTCCATCGATCGTCCCATTATTCCCTGATACAAGCTATACGTGTTATACTAATCATCGATGGGCATATAAATTGGAAGAGAAATGTGTTAATCTTGGTTTTCATGTTTGTTAATCATCTGGTAAATTTATTGCAAACTGTAAAGCAATAAGAACTCTTCCTAAACCAGGAATTTGTAGAAGAAACTGTGTAGTTAGTAGATGTTAACTAGTAATAAAATAACTTGTATGTAATAGGATATCCCAGTGGGCTCCCGCTAATACAATGACTCAGAAGAATCAAGACGTATAGTTTTACTCCTGATATATGGAGAGGTAGTCTCCACGAGTGGTACCCCATCCTCCAGGATGCAAGCAACAATACATACTATCATGTCAAGTATCACCTCAGGTATTATATATACGAAAGTTCATAAAAGACTCGAGTCATTTGACAATGTTTTTGTAATTTCTTGTTGACTTTGACAACAATCCTCTATGCGCACAGGAAGGTCATGCCATAAATCTTAGACAGCTAGTTGGCAGATAGCTAGGTAGGCCTAGCGTTTAGATATACAGCTTAAGCTCATGCAGTCAAGGAGATAGAGAGTCAAGACTCTAGACGAAATTGTAGATATAATTTGCTAAAGGAAATTGCATTTATCTCTATGACATATTAAGAAAAAGAGTGAATATCATCCCAATCTAGATAAAATTACATCACAAAATTCCTCTTTTTCTATTTCAGTTTCCATTACATTGCATCAAAAAACATACAATTGAAAGATATATATAATGTTGAAATAAAACATTTCAGATTTAAGATATCTACCATTCACTTATTTAATGTTGAACGAATCCTAAATGATGGAGGGCCAATTCTTGGGTAAATTCTAAAGCTGATCTTTAGGTTGGTTGACAATTAATATCTTATTCCAATATTTAGCTTAATCGATTGCATCTAGTTAAAACAAATTGTGACATACTATAATATTTTGTTCACAATTAATATCTTAATCCAATATTTAGCTTAATCGATTGCTACTCATAACCAAATAGGTCCAACTGAACCCTACGGGTTTTCGTCCCACGTCACTAACAATGCCAAAATCCAATATAAGTATAGAAGAATATGACAAAACAGAATTAAATTCCTCATTTCAGATCTAGGCCATACGTCATCACACAGCCTGAATCAGACCAAATGACAGATGAGGTCAACTACAAGCTGAAAATGTGAGTCATTCTAACATGAAAAAATGCCATACAAGAATAATCAAGATACCTGTGATAATCACATCAGTTAGATTGGACCCCATGATAAGGTTGCTGTATCTTCCGCCAGCCAAGTCCCTTCCTCTCCCATAAGAAGGCAAGGGATCAATTATGGGCCATTCATCAAAATCCTACAAGATCATTCATGTGTAAGCAGTACTTAAAACCCATATGAAAGAGAAAAAACTAGATGATTAAGCGAGCCGAAGAGAGTCCCCATCTAAGGGTTAGTCATTCTAAATTTCACTTTTATAATTTAACCAAAGAAATATATATATATATATATATATATATATATATATATATATATATATATTTTTTTTTTTATATATATATATATATATATATATATATATAAGGAGGTCGATTCCCGGTGGGAGCGTTCGCCACACACACACACATATATATATAGGGCCGGTCCAGAGCTCATAGGGGGCAGGACGAACTTTTAAAATAAGACCCTCATACATAATGTAAAAAATATTTAAAAAAACTTGTAAAAAATAGCTGCAACCAAGGATTGAAATTAGGACCTTTTGTAAGAAGTATAAAGTACTAACCACTACCACAATAACTTTGTGTCTAAGAGGACCCATAGTAGATACTAGTTCTATTTTGAGAAACAAATTTTTTAACATATTTATCTTTAAACCTTTTTTTTTGTCCCCTCATGATCAGGGGGCCCTGTCGCCCTGGGCCAAGGCCAGCCCTATATATATATATATATATATATATATATATATATATATACACACTTTTACTACAAAGTTTTTGGTTTAATAAATAAGAACCAAAGATAGGTAGGGTGAGAGAGAGTCCGAGTCCCTACACAAAATATTGCACCCTTAAAGCATCATTAGTAGATGGTGCTCAAAATTTCATGTTGAGGCCCAACATTTTGAAAAAGAGGTAAATGTAGAATGGGTTGGACTTGTATGAGAATAGTAGAAAATGATAAAATGAGCTTTGGTCCCAAAGATTGTGTAGTAAAAAATTAAAGTGAGAAAAAAAAAATGTAAATATAGAATTGAGCTCCAAATTGGGACTTACTATTCTACAAAATGATTTCCTATATTCTGAATCTAGAAATTCTTAGGCCCAAGCTATATCTCTTATGGGTGGGTTGGGCCTGAAAATCTAGAAATTGAAACCTATAATGGGTTTTACTATTCTACAAAATGACCCCTACATTCTAAATCTAGAATCTAGAAAATGGGTTGGGCCTTACTAATGATGCTCTTACTAAAGGGATACACTAGGATGGAGATGACCATGCCCCCACCAGCAAAACTAGAAAAGCTAATAACAATTACTTAAGTGAGCTAACTTTGGCTTAAAGTGAGCTCGATATTATTGGACTTCTTGGCCTTCTTTGCTTTTTCCTGCGACTTTTTTTAACTAAAAATTAGCCAAGATATACACTTAAGGGGCTGACGTCGTAAATTGCGATGTACCAACAACTTTTAGTAAGTATTTAGGAGCAAAAGGACCCAAATAGATGCAGAGTAGTCAACATACATAAAAAGTGTAGCAATACCAATAAATTCAAAGTTTGGTTATTCTTCAGGTTAAGTCAAATATCAAATCAACAACTTCATAAGATTAAAAAAGGACCGCGAATTGTTGAACATTTACAAACCACATCAGTTCCATCACATATTATACCTACCGGCACCTACTCGTGATGAAAACTCTGCCAAAATTTCTAAGAGGATGCATGCATATACTTCTTGAAATTTTTTTGGTTATTCTTCCGGTTAAGTCAAATATCAAATCAACAACTTCATAAGATTAAAAAAGAGCATGAATTGTTGAACATTTACAAACCACATCACTTTCAGTACCTATTATACCTACTGGCACCTACTCGTGATGAAAACTCTGCCAATTCAAAGAGGATGCATGCATATACTTCTTGAAAAATTCTCCTTCATATATTTGAAACTATCAAAGCCAAGTACTTAAGCTAGTAACCTATTCAAACGTGTCTGAATGATATGTACATAGTCATATAATTATATGGATGAAAGCCATTACAACGTTATAGTTTGTCAAAATAATTTTTGTAAATCCGTTGAACTTGAACATTCTCTCCTACTCAAACCTGAGAGTGGCGGCATGTGATACTTTTGGTTGTAAATACCTATATAAAAGGCTACCACTTTAAAATTTAAACAGTTCAATAAATTTGCTAATTAGTTGGAAACCATGAAATCCTTATAACAAAGGAAATTACATATGCTTTAAAGTATGTAAATGTAACATTTAGCACAGATAAGCCAAGAGGGTTATGCTAATTCTACTCACCCACAATTGAACCACAATTACATAATATCCATTAGTAGATGCTGATAATCAACAGCCTAAACGTAGAAGAAATAAAGCATGATATGTATGGAAAGAGAAAAAGTAAAGGGTTTCAAAAAGCAGAGCTTCCCTCCACTTAGCATGCGTAGAAAAAGTGGGGGTGTACCCACTAATTCTCTGGACCGCCAGAAATACAACATTCTGTTACACCTACAACATAAAGTATCTTTCCTCACTTTTAGGTTATCCATCATCGTGGCAAGGGCATAGCCCACACAAAAGAGGACACAGTCACGCTTCTTGTTTAGAGTCTATGATTACTATATGGTAGTGAATTTGCACGCAACATAATGCCAATATAATGTAGGGTCAAATCAAGGGCGGAACCAAAAATTCGAGCTGGGAAGGGCTGGAATAGACTGGGGTGTGCTGGTGTATAAGCTGGCTAATATGAAAAAAAAAAGCACATCAAGGAAAAAAAGAATGTTTGGGTGGGCTGGAGCCCACCTCAGCCTAGAGTGGTTCCACCCTTGGGTCAAATATTCCATTCTAGTAAATATTCTATTCTCCGCCTGCACAATACAGTGTAAAACACTTAACAAATAAGGGAACAACAAGATAACAAGCATGCATGTACATTATTATGTTGTCCAGATTATCGTGAGGTCCCTCCTGCCATAAGTATTAGATACACTGAGTAATCTTTCCTTGTGGAAAGATTAACACACACTAATTTTTCCAAGATCTACAAATGCCTTCTTTTCTTGGAGCAAATTATGTTACAAAGTTGATATACTGAAAGTCCAATAACCAAATTGTGCAAAATGCACAGCATTTGACAATGGATTAGAGAGCAGGTAACCAAAATCTCGAACCACACACACACACACACACACACACACATATATATATATATATATATATATATATATATTAAAACCCAAATATCTGGGTTAGTGCTTTTGGCTACCGTACCTTTATTGATCATAATAAAACCTAGACGCATGCAGATTACGACCGGATATTTTACTAAAAACGTATGTAAAAATAATACTAAAACCCTATGCTTTACATTTTCTTTTCTATTCTTTTGTATCATTGTAACAACATCTCCAAGGGTCTACCTTAACTTAGGCCAACTTTAAAGCATTTATATATTTAGGGAGTCATTAGGTAGATGGACTCCAATGGTCTACCTTCACAGGGGTGCAGTTGCAGCTTGATATCATCCTGAATTCGCTCCGATTATGAAATCACTTAAAATCAATTGTAGTCAAATTTTGTGATTCTGAAACCAACTAAAATCGGGTGTAGTCAAGCCAAAATCTTGATTTATGGATTTGTGAATCACTGAAATCGAACCAAAATCTTTCAAATTGGGTGTAGTAAAAATGACGATTTTCAAATCAACGAAAATTGGATGTAGTGAGAAATCGAGTGGATTTTAAGTTGATTTCGATTGGGGCTGATTTGAGCCTAATTTGGAGGCTGATATAAGTAGTTTTTGGCCAACCAAAATCAAATAAAACTTGTTTGATTTCAGAATTCACTCTTTATTTATTTTTAATTAAAAAATTTCATTTACATGGCAGAGGTTTATTTACTTAACGCTCTGTTTGGTCCGCAACTAGGAAGGACACTCCGAAAATCAGTGTGGTGCCATGTCAAACACCTATATATTGAGTCCTCTTTCGCACAACGTTCATATTTTGTCCTGTTGTGATTCCAACCTATCGAATTCTATGTTTACATTGCAATAAACTTGATGATCATGTGCACACGACATAGGTGACGCACCACTTTGCTAGTGTTGGTATTAGCGATGTACCTATACCTTCTTTGTCCTATTCTATGTGACACCAAGGATAAAAAGACAATCCCAATTAAATACTATGTGAAAACGGTGATCTTAGAATTCACTCTTCATAAATACGTTACGAGACAGTTCTGATGAGTTATATGATACATTGTTGTATTGGTGATGTCGATGAAACTCATTTAGGAGTGGTCTCCTCATGATTCCAAAGTTTTGGGTGATGTGTTAATTAGAGAACTAGTTGAATAACATGGTTGTTGGACTTTATTTTGTTTAATGTTCTTATCTAGAAATCAGAATTTAAGAACTCAAACATGATTTAAATTAGTCATGGAAATTTGAGTTCGAAGATCAAGGTGAAATCAAGATGAATCATGAGTGAAATCAAACAAATCAGGACCAAACTAGGACAAACGGTAAAATCAAGCCAAAATTATATTTTTAAACAATCGGACAGATCAACCTCAAATTAGGCTATGACTATAGCCCATAAGTGACTCCCTTAAAAGTATTTTATTAATATAATATTTTAGTAGGTTTTTCATTTAATTGATAAATTAATTTTATTATTTTATATGCATTTTATATTAATGGGACCCATTTGAGCTGCTCTTATGGGGTCCCTAAAGTTAGGGGGTTCACTTGGGTAGTCCCTCAAGTTAGGAAGTCATTAGGTAATCCCAGTATGTTTTCTTTTTATCATCTACCTAAATCTAAATAAAGGGGGGCCAATAAACTATAAAGAGAACTATATCTAGCCGTTCATACAATCCATATGTCGATGGGCCGATCTACTTTTGACCAAGTAGCTCTTGGGCTAAAAATAACAACCTAGTCACATGCCACCGAACATGAGTATCCAACATGTGTAAATGAAGAAAAGTAAAAGTAAAGTAAGCAACTCAAGGGTCCCACCCCAACCCTAATCCACCACGATAACCACTAATAACCAACACGCACAAAACAAAAGAAGAAGACAACTTTGTCCATGTCCACCATCCATCCAGGCCAACCCGTGATTTCCGATGAACATACATACATACATACATACATACATACATACCGTGGTTGCGAGGAGAACCGCATCCTTGTCGAGGAAGAGCGTGAAGTGGCTCGTCAGATTGAAGGGTCCCGTGACCCACCTCCCCGCGGGCACGTACAGAAGCCCCCCTCCGCTGGCTCCCTCCAGATGACCCACGGCCGCCCTGAACGCCTCCGTGTTGGAGGTGACCCCGTCCCCGACGCCGCCAAACTCCGTCAGGCTCACCCTGTGGGCCCGGCACCCAGACTCCAGCGCCGCTACGCCGCCGCCGACCGCGTCACGACCGCACTCCACTGCTGCAGAAAATAAGAACGTCGATGCCAGCAATGCGACTACGGTTCTTTCAAGAACCTGCAGTACAGAACAATGTTACACAACAACAACGATACGAAACAAGAGGGCGAGAGAGAATGAATGGAAGTCTACTTTGAGATTGATTTTTCTAAAAGGCTCCATCGATTGATTGATAGGGAGAGACGGAGAGAACCGGAGAGGAGGGGAGTGTATTTATAGGAGGAGGTGGTTGATTGACGAGATTTACGGTTGTCTCCCCTCTCTCTAAATATGGAGGAAATAAATATTCTTTTGTGCAAAATTGGAATGTAATAACTTTTGGAATCCAAGATTTAGTAAGTTACCAACTTGATTGAATACTAAAATGGGCAATACCGAGCAAGAGATTGTGGAAAGATTTAGTGCAATATAAACAGGCAAACCTAATCTCGCTATCAAGATATTTTTATTTCTTTCATTATTATTTTTTTGGAAATTTTTGGTGCACATAAGTTACTTAAACTAGTATTTTTTTAGGGTTATTTAGTAATAGGGTCTCATATAATATGTAATATGGCCTCCAAATTGTCCGACGTTAGAGTTTGGTTCTCCAAATATGTGTTCATTAGCCTACGTGAACAGTGATTTGGAGACCCAAACACTAATTTTGGACAATTTGGAGATCCAAATTCTAATATCAATAAGACCCAATTACTAAATAACCCTATTTTTTAAACCCTTATTTTTTATATATTTAAAAGTTCCCCAAAATTAATACAAAATATTAAGTTACGAGTCCACACACACAGGTACATATATAGTCTACATGACTCCAATTAAGGATCGACTCTAATGGTAGTGATGAGGCATGCGACTTGCGTGATGAGGAGATCAATTTTCAGTGGGGGCAACTCTTTTATTTATCCGTTTTTCATTTATATATTTTTTTTGGTTATTAAAATTTTTATTTTCAAATTTTTATAAACAATAAACATGTTTGGCATATCTAAGTTGTTACTTGTTTATAAAAACAAACAAAACAAAAACATGTTTGTGGTATGATAACAATCTAATATCCTTAGATGTTGATTACGTACACGTCCAATTTGACGTATTATATAGAATATATTATAAAAACTATTAAGTGAACAAAGCCACCACCTACCAATATCTACAGACATGAGAGAGAGAGAGAGAGAGAGAGTACAAATACATACATGCTTTATCGTCGACAACACAACTCTCTATGTAATCGACTAGGGGTGAGCAAATACCGACCGATACCGAAAAATCAACCGAATACGGATTAAAAATATTCCGAAAAATCGAACCGAAATTATGTACCGATACCGAATTGCCGAACCGACTAAATTACGGTATAATGTTAATGGTAACGGTTTGAGTGTAATACCATACCGAAAATACCGAACCGAACCGATTCACACACACACACACACACACACACACACATATATATATATATATATATATATATATATATATATATATATATATATATATATATATATATATCACACACGCACACATTTTTTAATGTTGTTCATGATTAATTTTACACTACCCATTTTTATTTTTATTTTTATTTTGGTTGGTTTCCTAGAACTTGGAATGAATTTTATTGGACTTGAATTTATGTTAAGAATGCTAAGAATTGAGTTTTTGATCTTTTGAACTTATGTTTTTGTGTTCTTATAGAATTTTAAAGTAAATTTTGGTTACTTAAACTTATACTAAAGATTAAACTTAGTGACCACGTTTGATATTTTAAGCTCATTTTTAGGTTTTTGCGACTTATTACATATTGTTCTAATAATTTTGGTTAATTGTTTGGTTGGTAGAAGCTTGGCTTTAAAATTAATGCTTCCAAAAAAGTAAAAAATATATATTATAGGTTAAGAGGTTATACAATATTAAGTGTGTTAATTGATCAAATATTAATTGGTAAAATACTTATACCGAACAAAAACCAACCGAATACCGATTTAACCGAAACCGAAAAAATCGATTCTAAATGGTACGATATTGGTATTAATTTTTCAAATACCGATTTTAAAAAATACCGAAAAAATCGACCAAATACCGACTGATTATACCGACGCTCACCCCTATAATCGACGATGGAATTTCTCTCTTCGGTCAATTATTACCCCTCTCTAGTCGTTGATCTTTCTTAGGCTCTTGATTGTTCTACATAGGGTTGTTAGGTTTTTTGAACTGTTGGTGTTGTGGGGTTCCCAACCCATGTGAAAAATACTCCGAAGTGTGACGAACGCCACCCGTGTGTCGGAGAAGTTCGGGAAGTATGACGAGCACCATTCGTGTGTCAGAAAGCTCGGGGTGTGCAACAAGCACCATCCGTGTGTCGAAAAAGCTTAGGCTGATGATACCACCCAAATAAGTCAAATCAGCGACAAAATTAGCAACTCTGAAATAAAACATTGCTACTTTTTTGCAAATTAGGGATGTATGTAAACGATGTCGCAATACGTCATTGTTAGCGACGTTTAGCATCTACCTTTAATATTATGGATGGTGACGTTGCTGAATAGTCGGTAAACGTCATTATAATTTTAACAATAGCGACGTTTAGATGTATAGTAAAAACTAGCGACGTTTAGCGACGTCTATTATGGATGTTGGTAAATTGCTTAATATAGGGTTTTGGCTCTGGTTCGACTTTTCATTATTTCGTTCCCAAAATTTCAAATCCTGTCCCCCATCCTCGAGCCCCTCGACGAACCCTTGACCCCCCGACAAACCCCCGACCCCAGGTGAACCCCCGGTGTACATCTGGCAAAAATTGTCATGTCCTGCTCCCGGAGGAGCGATCGTCCTCGCTAAGACGTGATTCCACACGAGCCTAGATTGCGCTCATGCAAGGCCAAGTCTAGAAACGGCCGATTGAAGCTAGACCAAAGTGTCGCACAGAGTGTCCCCATTTGCAACGGAAAGTAAATTAACACAATATGAAAGGCAATTTCAAGATCTTTATTGATATTCAATAAGTAGTACAAGCGACGCTAGACTGAGATTATAATTCGCTCAAGCTCTCTCTCTCTCTTTCGAAACATAAAAGGCATGCCAAGTGGCTTACAACATAGGATGATACATGACGATGTTCCAATACATTATGTCCTGTATATGGTGCATCAATTCCTCTGCAATGCTCCAAGGTACCAGAGTTAGCTCCGTCCCTTAGCATGCTCGAGGGAAGTCTCCGCACCCGACGAGGTTCTTCCACACCCTGCAAACAGACTATGTGGTTATCAGTAGATTGTTATGCACTGGTGGGGAGGCTAGCTCGCCCATTCACTATCATTACCAAATAAATTCATTTTACTTTTGTGCACCATCTATCAGTTATTGTCTTACTAATCTTGCCTTAGGATCAATTTTATGGCATATGATTTAAAGCCTATCTCGTGTTATCGATGTCAACTGTCGCATAAGAATAACATGCGCAACTTTCCATACGATCTTTCCTGTTCAAGATAAACCAAGTTAGCCAACATATTAAACGTAAGGACTTAACAAATTGTATAAGCAATCAAGAGTGTCAATGGCGTGTTCCTGCCTCAGGTGGACGAAGTATTTAAGTTTGTCAAGTTATATTATACTCTAAAAGCTTTGTTCCAATGTTCATGTTCACTTAGTTGTTCAGTTGTTCAGCTTACTCAAGTTGTCAGGATGTGTTATACTCAGGCATTATTCAGATACATTCTGTTAAGGTACTCATATTTTGTCAAGATGTTTTGTTCTCAAGTTTATTCAGACATTTTTTGTTCAGTTACTCAGTTGTTCAGATCTCAAAGATTACTTGTTTTAATGCAAGATCTCGCACGCAGATTTGCCATAATCGTGCCAACTTAATCTATATGCACCGATCGCTGGCACTACAAGCCATTTTGGACTATCCATCTTGGTATCGTGGTTCCCTATCAGCCGGTGATGGCTGGTACACCCTGATAGGCCACGCAATACCCGACTTACACCTCTTGGGTGGCCGAGCCCGCACCCAAGCTGCCCGTAAGCTATGATTCCGTCTAGGCCGGCCATGATGTCGTTGATCGTTGTCTTGGAATCCTTATTCATTTGTTTTCCTCGTGCACCGAGTTGTCTGCGACCATTTCGTATTGTCTTCTCATTTTTAACTTAACGGGCAGTCTTTAAGCCATAGGCTATCTTTGAGCCATAATTGATTACCGACTAGGTTGGCGGCGGCATCCGTGCAGCACGGGTAACGAGCCCCGTTGCACATCCCCGTCGTACCTGTCGCTAATCATTCTTCTCTTCTTATCTTTCTTTCTTTCATTCTTCATTCTTATCTCTTCTTTCTTTCACTTGTTCATTCATTCGTTAACTTATTCATTCATTTATTCGTTTATTCATTCATTCGCTTATTCGTTCATTCGTTCATTCATTTATTATGCAGCTCTCTGTATGGGAACCGTCTTGGTGATCCAACTATGCCGAAGCCTTTCGATGTTTCTATACTCTGCTTGGAACGACTATGTTGATAGTCTTCCTTCCTCATTTTAATGAACCACTCATTGTTTTGTGTTTCAAGTTGTAGTACGATCTAAGTGATAAGCATTTCGTTCATAAGTTAACGCATAGACAATTCTACTCAAGAGCAAGCTGTGCCTTGGCACGAGCGTGCACTTGTGGTACGAGGTTCAAGTAACATTCCATGTTCTACACAAGCATACAAGATGGGATTATTCCTTAGCTAGGTGCGTTGAGTCGTTTTATTAGCATGCACGGTGTTATCGCCCAGTGATCTAGCAATATTGTCCGTATTATTATGTGTCTAGGCTAAGTAAAGACAGGTTCATCGGAGCCACCCACCTTACCGATGATCGCATCGGCCGAGCGAGACTCTGAGCGCGCCTTTGAAAGTCTAAGTATCGATTCTTCTTGAAGGGCCAACTTAACACTTGCATCGATTCGTATCGATACTTCATCGAGTTGACGTAACTCTTCGAGTCAATGATTCATTTGAGTCATTGCACATGCCGTTAGAATCGGCATTCCGCTAGGGCGGAGTGGGTTGTTACATAATATACCACTCATAATAAGTCTCGCCTTCAAGACTTCCTAAGTGCAATCCATCCTACCATTTCTTAATCCATGCCGTGTGCATATCTTAGACAATTCCTATCGATTGACTTTATCGTTCGATGGCATCGAACTATACTCGGGTACCTTTCTAAGTTTCGTGTCGCATGCATTTGGTAAATTTCATCGAATGACTTTACCACTCATTCGAGAGTTGATGGTACTCATTCAGTCATCATGTTTCTATGACTTGGTCACTCTTGTGCCTTGTCGCGAGACTATAATGGTCACACGAGGTGTGTTATAATTCGTCAAACATGAGGGTCATAGGCTAAGGCCAACTACCTCATATTCGTTCATCCATGCGCATCTCAACATATCCACTTGCAGCTGCATTCGAGTTCATCATATCGCTGAGTTTGAATCATGCATATATTCCAGGCATCCCCTGAATATATACATTTCAACCAAGCTTAGCGATAGTGAAGTCGGACAAGCTACTCGTGATAGTTTTGAATTGTCGGTCATTGTACTAACTCGATTAAAATCGAACTCCAGTTCGTTTCACTATCGTCTACCTCGATCCTCGAGATGACCCAATTCGTTTCTCAAGCGTTCTTGTCTACGAAATCAATACGATCTCTTCTTAGCGGAGTCGACCATGGTTCAAGTAATTCTCGTCCGATCCCAACCAAGCATTCCACTATCATCAAGTACGTCTTTCCATCAATGATTCAAATTCGTTATCTCAACTTTTTTTGCGCATCACTGATTTCTATTATTCGCTTCGTTTGGGGCTTTTAAAGTTGTCACTAACGTATACTCCCAGTTCTATGTCCTAACTCTAAGTCTTGTTGCCCCAGATTTATTGTCCGTCCGAACGATACTCTAAAGTCGGTCACACAGGTTCAATCACTCGGCATAGGGCTGTCCACCTATCCGCTAGGTCAGCTCACAAGGTCATAGTTACAAGTCAAGTTCTTGGTTCATCGTACAAAGTCATTGCACAACGTTCGTCCTAATCCTATGGACACACCATTGTTCGTTCGTACGTGATGCTCTACCCAAGTTCGTTTCACTCAAATTTCTAAACATCGAGCAGTGTTCATTCTATTCGCATCAAGACGCTCTTCGTATAGGGTCCGAGTTTCATTCGGTAAGGTCATCCTACAATAGGTTCTTCTCAACCAAATCCTCGACATATCAATATCGCACGTCCAAACTAGCAATTTGTATAGTCTATCTCTTCAAATATGTTTGATATAATTCACCTTATCCATCATATCCAATTCATGTAGTCGATCACAAGGTCATCTAGCAAACCAATATGTTACACCCCAATCTCACGCAAGTCTGATTATCTATGGTGGACATAAAATCACTATGTCAACGTTCCCGTAAGATAATCGTCCTCATCGGGACGTAACTCTTGCATTGAGTCTAGACTAATTCATTCTCGATACACAGACTGGGTCTACTCAATCCGTTTACTTAATTATCAATCACAAGTCCGAACAAATCCTCGAATTCACCTTTGCATCAAACCACAAGTCGAAGCAATCCAAATTGTCACGGCCTGATCTTCGGGTTGATCATTCCTGCTCGACATGAATCACCATGCCAACGTTCACGCGAAATAATCACCCCAAGTCCGATGTAATACATGTGCGAGGCTGCAGTTGCGCTCGCACAAGACAAGATTGTCGATATTGTGGTTATCGACGAACAATCAAGTCACTTCCCTTTCATCTATGTTGACCCAAACTGGATCACAGTCAACCTAATTTAGAGAATTAACAAAATGATATCTGATATGATCCAATACGACACATCAAATTTAAGACAGACGTCATCGACAAAGCTGTTACATTGCAAACATACTTATACTCAGTCTGTAATTTTTTAATTTATTGAGTCTAGGAACATGAACGTTGAGTCGCACTAAGTTATCTCAACCCCTACACTTACTTCTCCAAGCTCTACCATACAAAATAAAATAATTCATGAACCAAACCAAACCAATCTAGCCCATATAGACTTTCTGGCCCAAGGTAGACAAAATTTAGGCCGAACTCTGCCTTAGACCGAACTCGGGCCGAACTCTGGCCCCCTAAATTTTAAGAACCTAATTTTTAGGAACACCATGCTATAAGCTGTCCAACATTCAAATTTTTGAATATTTGAGACAAAATTCTAGCCGAATCCTGCCGCCCCTAACTAGTATATATAGGGCTTGATTTATCTCATTTCAAATTATCTCTCACTCTCAATCTTCTAAGCCTTAATCATTCTAAGCCTTACTCTTCCAATCTACTATGCCATAAAACTTCCTAAGCCCCAAGGTGCTTAGTGCGATTCAGCTAGAAGTTTCTGTGCAAGAGTTGAAAAGAAGTCTAGACAATTTCAAGTTTCGCCTCTGCGAAGTTGTAAGAAGTTGGCATGCTCTTCTGAGTAAAGGCACGTGTGTACCCTATTTCACAAATAGTGGATTTCAATCCTGAGCGAGAGTTCTCAGGACTGGACTAGTCCTCCATGAGGAAAACCAGGTTATATCATTGTGCTTGTGTATGCTCTTCTGATCTCTTTTAATTTTCGCATTAATACTCTGATTATATATTCTTTTTGTAGTTGCTTCTAGACTTGGCATAGAGTTAATTTTTAATTAGTTATTTTTGACACAAACTCTATTCCCCCCTTCTAGAGTTGCCTACACGTAACTTCAATTGGTATCAGAGTAAGGTCTCTATTGTTAGGCTTAACATCCTTAGAGTAGATCATTATTAATTTTTCTATAGCATCGTATTCCTCCTCCTCCGATAAAGAGGGTTTTACTTCTAGTAGCATGAACAATCATGTTTTTTCTAAATGCAAGAAATGTTCTAAGTGGAAAATCATGGCTAACCAATCCTTAGATATTCTTGACGAATTTCATTCTACAAATGAAGAACTTTCAGAAAAGGTTATTCATTTAAAATAATCTAATAAGGTTTTGAGAAATGAAAACAATGACTTATTATCTAGACTTGATTCTCAAAACTTATCTTGTGTTTCTTTAAAGAGTTTGAATGAGGCTTTAATTTTGAAAATCAAATCTCTTTCTTCATCAATAGAAGATCTTAAAAGGCAAACACATGAGCTAAATCATTTGCATGATTCTTCTATTGACTCTTTAAAGAAATAAAATGATGATTTTATTTCTAGAATTGCTTTATTTGAAAAAGAGAATTATGCTTTAATGCTAAATTTGATTCTCTTACTTGTTTGCATGATGATTTACTATTAAAACATGATATTCTTAAGACCAAATCCATTCATGCTCACTCTAGAGATATTCATCATTCTAGTATGTCACATGTTCATAATTATGCTCATTTCGATACATATGCATACACTAGTATTAGGTGCTTCTATTGCTCTCGCATTGGACACATGAGTGTAACTTGTCCTAGTAGGAGTTATTCTACCAATGCTAGAGTACATAGTATATGGGTCCCTAAAGCTAACAAATGTGGATCCAAGTTTATTTGGATACCAAAGTCTTCGTCTAATGTTATAGGTGGAGCTTCTTGTATCGGAACATAGCACCGAGGAGCGTGTTGGTGGTTGCAAAGATCAAAGGTCATCTTTCAAGCAAATGCACCAACACAAGTGTGGCCACTAGAGCCACTTTGGTAACATACT
>JANAVB010031618.1:1049746-1134746 GCA_029216955.1 Iris pallida
TGTGACACATTTATATATGCATGCTCGTTATTCTTAATCTTTATTTATAAAACATACATATCACTCTAGTCCATAGGACCTTGGTTCTGATTTAAGTTAATATAATTTTAACTCTCTGTCTTTAAAAGTTTTGAGATAGTTACTTCTTGCCGATTTGTATTTAATATGTCATATTTATCTTAATCGGTATTTGTGAATATATATGTTTAGCACAAGCTTCTTATCACTTGACAAGTATACACTTATACTTCCATTTTAACCTTGTGTTTAATAATATATTCACTATTGATTTTTTATGTTTTATTTTGATTAAACCTCTTATGAATCAATTATGTATTTACCTAATAAAGTCTATTTATACGTGTTTTGAATTTGTGATAGTTTTTCAAACATTCAGTAAGGATGCATGACTATATTCATTAAATCTCCATTTACATGTAGATAATGTATTTCTTATATTGATTTTTTTTGTATAAATAACTTTCTGTGGGCATATGAGTTAAGCTCCAGTTTTATATTGTTTTGAAGAATATTTAATTATACTTGCTTCCTTCAAACTTGTGCTTATTTTATACTTTAGCTATTGATTTCTTTAACCAAATTTGTGCATCTCTTCTTGAATCAATTAGCTTCTTCCTTAAAGCCTTCTTTAGATGATATCTTCTTGGCTTCTTTTTGGTTGATTTTATGGATACATGCCTTTTAATTGATTGTTGATCTTTTTTATGTATGCCTATTTGTGAATATATATATATATATATATATATATATATATATATATATATATATATATATATATATATATCACAAATAGGCATACATAAAAAGATCAAAAATCGATTAAAAGACATGTATCCATAAAGTCAATCAAAAAGAAGCCAAGAAGATATCATCTAAAGAAGGCTTTATGGAAGAAGCTAATATATATATATATATATATATATATATATATATATATATATATATATATATATATAAAAAAAAAAATATATATATATATATATATATATATATATATATATATATATATATATATATATATATATATATATATATATATATATATATATATATATATATTTTTTTTTTTTTTTTTTTTTTTCTAACTTCTGATATTTATTTGTTTTACTTCTTCAAGTTAGGATGTTGAGAGAAAATGTTTATTAGTATCTTGCTCATGACTATTTATGGAAGTTCTTTAAGGATCACATGATTCTGTGTTTTACCTTGCTTGTTAATTTTACCTCCTTAATTAGTGCACACCTTCTAGTCTATTTTTTTTTATATTTTTACTATGGTGCGCTATGAAAGCTTTAAAAAATTTGTGTCTCTTACTATCTTTAGCTCTTAATTAGCTTTATTGATCTTTCTTTGCTCATTCCTTGGACATATATTTCTTCTGAATTATTGTTGTCCAATGATATTTTTGCAGCACATAAGAATACATGTAATTGATACATCGTATTTCTTATGTCTTTAGCTAATATGGGTTGAGTTTTTGCGTTGATATTTTTCATTTCTAGATATACACTTTCATAATGGCTATAATTTTGCATTCTCCAGATCAATCTAGTATTTCATTTTCTTGGATTAATCTCAATACTTGGCAAAGAGATTTGTTCTATTGTGTTTTCATGAACATCTCTTTTGTCCTTTACTTGATGAGAGTCTAATTTATTTACTTGCTATCTTATACTCTTATCCTTGCTTAATAAAGTGTATATAAATTATTTTGATCATTCAAAATGTATTACCCTTACTATGAACTCTATGCTTAAGCATGTATCTTTAGTGTTAGTGACTTAAGATTTAATGAGCACATTTATCCTATTAATATCCTACCTAATTAATCTTAATTAGTTATGTAGCTTGCTTATTTACGATGTATTGTTAAGCTACATAATTTTTGTTCACTTTTACTCATCTAGCTATCTTCTTGAATTTCAATTTATATGTAATATGCTAGTTTACAAAACAAGATTTATGAATTTTCTTGGTAAGATTTGTATTCTATTTTAGATACATATGTTTGGTCTCTAAAATTAGTTTGACAAATTTTTTATTTAATCTTGTTTCCATTGAGGTTTGTGATTCATCGCTTTAACTTTCTTCCATACTAGTCATTGGTAAGCATCTCTTAAATTTCTCTCATTTTTGAGTCATAATTTTATCATATTATCATATTACATCTCTTTAAATTAAATCTGTAATAATTTAAATGAGTTTGACTCTTTTCCCATATTTTTTATCGATTTGTAAGATTTTATTATAAATATAGATTTAGGATTTTCTCTTGATGAGATTCGTTGGATCATGTTTACTTTTATTGATAAATGATCCTAATGGTTGAGTTGTCCTATACTATCTAATTATGTGGTTATTAAGTTAATTTATTACTCTACTTTGACTACTAATGGATTATCACATATGCTCTTTGCTATTTGAACTTCATTGGTTTCTCATTTAGTATTAGCAAGGTTGGATTATTACCCGTTAATGGGTACATATATGGTAAAACATACATAGTCCATGCAAAGCAATAAATTGGTTGATCATTTCTTAATTAGATAATCATGGACATAATATTTGAGTTTTTTTTGTATTTTTGAGCTATATTTTGACTTTCATCATGATTGATTTAATTGACTTTATTCTTTTTCATGATGACATTTTTTTCAAAAGTTAACATACATTGATCTATCATATTTAAATATGAGATTCTTCTATATATGTTAGTGTATGTCATCTTTTGATTACATGTGCTAAAATGGAATATTCTTTTGATCTCTCATCTTTAGTAGCTATTAAGTGGATATCTCTTCTTGACTAAAGATGACATTATTCATTTTATGACAATTTTATAGCCTTATATGAATTGAGCAAGGGAAAGAAATCTATAGTCAATTTATATCTAGATCTTGTAGTTATCTATTTTATGCTATAAGTGCTTTGGAACTAGATACGCATATTTTAAAGGGGAGCAAATAAATTGGTCCAATTCATTTATACCCATTAATATGTCGTATACCTAGTTCATCATAGACCCATATTTTCTTCAATTTTATATCTCATTGAGGTCATGATATTATTTTATTTTGAAGGGTTTATGAGAGTGTATGCAATTATCTTTATTATTTTATCTCTCTCTTATACGGGTTAAATAGGTCATCTTGTTAATATTAACTTTCGTATCTTAACTTGATGACTATTGTGCTTTCATTGATTTGGCTTTCCTAGTATACTTAATTGATTTGGCTTTTCTTGTTGAGGACTTACTCAAAAACTCATGATTTGTATCAATATTGGTACTACTTTAAGGGGGAGCATTCAAATCGACTGAATTTTTCCTTCTCAAGTATTTTTTTTTTCTCCTTTACCTTCATGTTTATCTAAAGGGTATTCATATAGCATGATAAGGTAATTGAGTTCAAATGCATGAATAGATTTGCAAATAATGAGATCATTTTATATCAGTTGCTCTATTTTATATTGATTATTCTTTTATTTTGTTTCACTATTTATCTGTGGACAATTATGACTATCATAGTTTCATTTATTAATGTTTCAAGTTTATATATTTCAACTGATATCAAGTTTATATATTTCAATATCTCAATTTGGTATCTTTCTTCTTTGATATCTATTATTTACAATTATCTAATCCCCATGACTTTTGACTAAAATCCTTTATTTCATAATTCTCTTCCAAAACTAGAGTAATATTTTATATCATATTATGTTTTAGATTTCTTTCTTTGTTTTCATGTTGGTAAACTATCTATTGTTTATTATCAAATTCTTTTAGTCTTACCAACTATTTTGTGTTTTGACAAGCTCTTTTCTATTTGGTACTCTACATTTGGTATGTAGTTTATATACTTGTCTTACACACTTCTTCTATTGTTCTTCATTTAGTATATCTTGATCATGATTCTCTATGCCTTCCTTATGCTCTATGTAGTTTATGTATGTTTCAACAAGACTGCAAGTTTCACCTGCTGGATTATCAAACTGCTAGTTTCTCTATTAAGTTTGGTTAAGGTTATGTTGTGTGTTTGGTCTTTCACTTTGCCTATTTTTATATCCTTTATGGGGGAGCTATGCACTATTTTGCTAAATGATAAAGGGGGAGAAATATTTTATGTCTTGAGCTGTGATATTGTATTTTATGTCTTGAGATGTGATATTGCATATGCATTGTATCTATCTGCTGTGATATTGTATATGCATTATATCTATCTGCTGTGCTTGGATAAAGCTTTTGTACCAGGACAAAAATATTCATTTGCAGGAAGCCACTTCATACTTGCAAAAGATCTTCTCTCCTTCAACATGTGTCCAGGTATGAATATTGAGACATACAAATATCATTTTGTCAATTATCAAAATGGGAGAGATTGTTGACCCAAACTGGATCACAGTCAACCTAATTTAGAGAATTAACAAAATGATATCTGATATGATCCAATACGACACATAAAGTTCAAGACATACGTCATCGACAAAGCTGTTACATTACAAATGTACTTGTACTCAGTCTGTATTTTTTTAATTTATTGAGTCTAGGAACATGTACGTTGTGTCGCACTGAGTCATCTCAACCCCTAAACTTACTTCTCCAAGCACCACCATACAAAACAATCCCTGAACCAAACCAAACCAATCTAGCCCATATAGACTTTTTGGTCCAAGATAGACAGAATTCAGACCGAACTCTGCCTTAGGCCGAACTCGGCCCGAACTCTGCCCCCCTAAATTTCAAGAACTAAGTTTTAGGAACACCATGCTACAAGCTGTCCAACGTTCAAATTTTTGAATATTTGGGACATAATTTTGGCCGAACTCTGCCTACCCTGACTAGTATATATAGGGCTTGATTTCTCCCATTTCAAATCATCTCTCACTCTCAATCTTCTAATCCTTATTCATTCTAAGCCTTACTCTTCCAATCTACTAAGCTACAAAACTTTCTAAGCTCCAAGGTGCTCAGTGCGATTCAGCTATAAGTTTCTGTGCAAGAGTTGAAAAGAAGTCACTTAGACAATTCCAAGTTTCGCCTCTGCAAAGTTGTAAGAAGTTGGCGTGCTCTTCTGAGTAAAGGCACGTGAGTATCCTATTTCACAAATAGTGGATTTCAATCCTGAGCGAGAGTTCTCAGGCCTAGACTAGTCGTCCATGAGGGAAACCATGTTATATTGTTGTGTTTACGTATGCTCTTCTGATCCCTCTTAATTTCCACATTACTACTCTGATTATATATTCTTTTGGTAGTTAATTCTAGACTTGGAATAGAGTTAATTTTTAATTGGTTATTTTTACACAAACTCTATTTACCCCCTCTAGAGTTGCCTACACGTAACTTCAATCCAAACATTCATTTCTATCAAAATTCTAAACATAGCATCCATCGAAACAATAACTTTTAACACGATCATCATTCATCGAATCAGAGTACCCCCGAGTTATCGTACATCGATCTTTGATACACCTCAATACCAACGATGATGTACATAACCTGACGATCTTCCTTTGCAACAAAATCTGAGTTATGCAACTTAATTCCTCAATTCGCATTGTTTCATGCAACTCAAATCATTGAGCAACATCCATTCTAAATCCATAGTCATTCTTCGTATCTTCAAACCAACGTTCATGTACGCTATCTTCCAATCGTGCTACCATTGATCCCGTCTATGAGTATTTTACCTCAACTCAAGTTTCACTCTATTTGACTATTCTGAAATCGTACATATGATCCACCAAGTTTTTTCGACCAAGACATCCACTCGTTTTGTCGTTTCGAATCTCTATTCAACTGTTTCGTAATTTGCACCACACATTCACAAATCGTCCGAGCAATATCTCATTTAAGACTCTCGAAATTACGACCATCTAAGCATTACTCGTTCTAAGGCTTTGCACGATAACACCACTTGCGGATATACTCGTTGCTACCCGTAAAATCCTCAGTTTCGCTCGAACAATTTCTAAGACGTCCATACATCACTCAGGGTTCGAGCCACTCGACTAATCATCGAAACTCATTCTTATTCTTCTTTGAGACTATCGTATACATTATTTGGGGTCAAGTCATTCTACAAATCCTCGAAAAGATCATTCGATTCACAATCGACACATTCAAATATACGTTCGCCCGTTCCTCAAAATCTAAGAACCATTCCCCGTTTTTGTCTTAGCGTTGGTCCGATATCGTCTCTATTGATATAGACTATAAGTCTAACTTATTCTTGTCCGAGAGACAGTCAATCTTTATTGTAATTATTAAAATAACATTTTTAGCCTTAAAATAAATTATTGTAATTATTAGGGATTTTCTAGGATTTTTGAATAATTTTTAAATGATTTTATAGCTTAGAAATATCAATTTGCAATTTATTAAATTATTTTAATATCAATTTGTAATTTATTAAATTATTTTAATCTCAGTTTATAATTTATTGAATTGTTTTAATCTCATTTTGCAAATTATATTTGCAAACTATGAGACAGTAGGGTTATTTGTAAAATTCCAAACATAGGGGACCTAAATGAAAAACTACCCATCCCCCCACGATCTTTCTCTCTCACCTACGACCGACGACCGATGACCACCGCCCCGACAACCCGGCCGACCTAACCCTAATTCAACCGACTTCTCGACCCTATAAATCGACCCCGACCCCAAACCCTAACCCTACACTATTTCCCGACCACCCCAGCACCGCCCTAACCTAGTTCTTCTCCGACGAGCTCACCGGAACCCTAGATCTAGGATCCCCGTCGCCTCGGCCATCGTCGACACCTCCGACCACCACCAATCGACACGTCTCGACGAGACGACCACAGCGCCATTTTTCCCGACCACCTCGACGTCTCCTGCGCCGTGCAACGCCCCCGAAAGCTACTGCCCCTCGGACACGTACGTGTCATTTCTTCTGTGTGTCGAGTTGTGTCTCGTATTTGCGACCCTAGACTCGCCTAGACACAAGCATTGCGTGAGTGAGTTCGGACACGGCCAGTTCATGTCGTGCGCGTCGTGCACGCCTGGGACACTGGATTCGTGTGTCTTCGTGTCCCTAACTGTCAAGACACGAAGACACAGAACTATGGGTTAACGGGTTTTAATAAACGGTTATTGGGTTTAAAACCTATTATCCTAATTCACTATATATTTAACCCAAGCCCTATCCCTAACAGCAAGCTCGAGTTGACCCCCTGGTCAGCCGAGTGGTGCTCAGACCCACCCCATGTTCCAGCGGACCAAGTTCGAGCCCCCGTTTTTGTGTTATTTTGTTTTGTTTTTATTTTTATTTGTTTTATTATATATATGTATATGTATATGTATATGTATATATATATATATATATATATATATATATATATATATATATATATATATATATATATATTACTATATATACTGTTATAGATATAATATATATACTGTATTTATATAAATATATATTTATATTAAGTATTTATATATATATATATATATATATATATATATATATATATATGAATGTATTTGTTGTATATGTATATATATTTCAAATACAATTTTGTGCAAAATATTATTATGTGTAAATTCACAAGTTATTTTATTATATAATTTTATGACTTGTATATTTCACTACTTTAATATATATTATTAAAATAATTTAATATATATTTTAATATATGAATTATTGTATCTTATTAATCATGGCCATTTGATGTCCAAACCTAGCATGGGTTTTTGGGTCCAAATGTGTCTAAATATATTCAAAGTCTGTACAAGTCATATCGGACTTGATTCATGACTTTGGGTCCCATATCTGGACTTCGGTTCAATTTCATATACGTGGACAAAATACTAAATAATTAATTATTTATTTTCCAAGATTTGTAACATGTTGTTTTTAAATTTATATATATATTAATTGTTGCAAAAATATGGGAAAAATTGTATTTAAATACTATGTTAATTTAGCTAATTTAATATAATATTTCCAGCATTTAATAAGTATTTTGGCATTTTATAAAAATCGGAAAACAGAACTCATTTTCAGGGTACTTATGTTTACTGATTTTTAATAAATATCTATGAGGGTTTATAAATTCCAGAAAAATTAGTATAAATTTTTATAATTAACAAGGATCATTTGGTACTTTATTTTATATATAATTGAGCCTTTTGCCTATCTTAAAAATTGTTGGAACACGGTGTACAGCCTGATTTATTTATTGAATAGTTATGACTTGCGATGTATTGTGTGATTTTGGGTTATTGTAGTATTGGACCTCACCATATCATAGGGTAAGGGCCCTAGAAAGATGGTTTAGGTATTATGTCATCCCACATTGGTCTCCTATGCTAAACTCATCATTTGGCTAGGTGTCCAGTCAGAAAGTCGTGTCGCACAACTAGTGTCCTAGTGTTTAACTTGGTATGAAAACTAAGTTTATGTATTATTTTTACAGTGACTAGACACCAGACATCTATAGTATTTTCTTCACTACCTTGCTTTGCTAGAGGCAAGTACCTCTACAAACTTTATTTATTGCATATGATGAATTGTGTAAAAACTATGTTAAATACTGATACCTAAACTGCAAGTCATATCTCTCCATGTTTCACATGCTTTATACTGCTCTCAGTATCCACCATGCTTTATACTATTCTTGTATCACCCACATGTTATAAAATGGGTTATGGGAAAACTGTTAGTAGAGTACGTGATTATGCCCCCTTCTCCGTATGTATTTACCGTGCACTGTTACATTTTATATGCAACTTTGTCATATGTCTGATCCCGCGTTTGTGTATGGATATACACCGATGCCGTTAAGTGTACGTATGTGCACTTCAGAAAATTGATATGTACCACTGTACATCCTATTTACCTATTCACCGATCACGTACATACTACAGTTTTAAACTTTAAAACAAACATATATTGCCATGATAGATTGTGATATGTCATGATTCCTGTTTATTACACTTCAGTTCATGCTTCGTATATTTAGTTTGTTAGAATCAGTACTTGCTCCCGTCCTGACAGGATAACGTTGTAGGTATACTTACCGAGGAGGAGTTGCTTTACGATTCTTATTATGGGGTTGCCATCGAGGATCAGACTTTACCTTACGAGGATGTACCTGCGAGAAAACTCGTCTAGTTTGTGTAGTTGCTCAAGACTTTTGCTAGTAGTCATGTTGTTAGACTATGTATCTTGATACTGGTCCTGTATCCAGTTTTATGTCTCGACTTTGTATTTCAGAACATATTTATATATGAGATAACTTTTTGGAACATTTCTGACTCATTATGACATATAGAACTATTATGACACTTTGATCATATATTATTTGTCTTTAGAACAGCTTACTACGCTTTACCTCAAGCGTAGGCTGGACATGACTCGGCCCGGCCCAACAATTTGGATAGCGGATCGTGACATTATCGATGTCAAGTGTCGCATAAGAATAACATGCACAACTTACCATACTTACCGTACAATCTTTCCTGTTCAAGGTAAACCAAGTTAGCCAACATATTAAATGTAAGGACTTAACAAATTGTATAAGCAATCAAGAGTGTCAATGCGTATTCCTGCCTCAGGTGGACGAAGTATTTAAGTTCGTTAAGACATATTATACTCTAAGAGCTTTGTTCCGATGTTCATGTTCACTCAATTGTTCACCTTACTCAAGTTGTCAGGATGTGTTATACTCAGGCGTTATTCAGATAGTACTCATATTTTGTCAATATGTTTTTTTCTTAAATTTATTCGAACATGTTTCGTTCAGTTACTCAGTTGTTCAGATCTCACAGATTACTTATTTTAATACAAGGTCTCGCACGCGGATTAAACGCAATCGAGCTAACTTAATCTATATGCACCGGTCGCTGGCCCCACAAGACATTTTGAACTATCCACCTTGTTATCGTGGTTCCCTATTAGCCGGTGATGGCTAGTACATCCTGATAGGCCACGCAATACCCGACTTACGCCTCTTGGGTGGCCGGGCCCGCAACCAAGCCGCCCGTAAGCTATGGTTCTGCCTAGACCGGCCACGATGTCGTTGATCGTTGCCTTGAAATCCTTATTCATTTTTTTTCCTCGTGCACCGAGTTGTCCGCGACCATTTCGTATTGTCTTGTCATTTTTAACTTAACGGGCTATCTTTGAGCCGTAGGCTGTCTTTGAGCCATAATCGATTACCGACTAGGTTGACGGAGGTATCCGTACAGCACGGGTAGCGAGCCCCGTTGCACGTCCCTGTCATACCTATTGCTAATTATTCTTCTCTTCTTATCTTTCTTTCTTCCATTCATTCTTATCTCTTCTTTCTTTCACTTGTACATTCATTCGTTCACTTATTCATTCATTTATTCGTTGATTCATTCATTCGTTCACTTATTCATTCATTTATTCGTTGATTCATTCATTCGTTCATTCGTTCATTCATTCATTATGCAGCTCATTATATGGGAATCGCCTTGGCGACCCAACTATGCTGAAGCCTTTCGATGTTTCTATACTCTGTCGGAACGACTATGTTGATAGTCTTTCTGCCTCATTTTAGTGAACCATTCATTGTTTTGTGCTTCAATTTGTAGTATGATCTAAGTGACAAGCATTTCGTTCATAATTTAACGCATGGACAATTCTACTCAAGAGCAAGCTGTGCCTTGGCACGAGCGTGGACTTGTAGTGCGAGGTTCAAGTAACATTCCATGTTCTACATGAGCATACAAGATGGGATTATTGATTTAGCTAGGTGCGTTGAGTTATTTTATTAGCATGCACGGTGTTATAGCCTAGCGATCTAGAAATATTGTCCGTATTATTATGTGTCTAGGCTAAGCAAAGACAGGTTTATCAGAGCCACCCACCTTAGCGATGATCGCATCGGCCGAGCGAGACTCCGAGCACGCCTTTGAAAGTCTAAGTCTTGATTCTTCTTGAAGGGACAACTTAACACTTGCATCGATTCACATCGATACTTTATCGGGTCGACGCAACTCTTCGAGTCAACGATTCGTTTGAGTCGTTGCACATGCCGTTTGAATCGGCATTCCGCTAGGGCGGAGCGGGTCGTTACAAAAACCCCCATCCTCGAGACCCTTCGGCGCTCTAGGATGCCTCCGTCTCCTACGCTCCAACCCTCCTCCTTCTACAATCCTTCTCCCCTCTCTGGTCGGCCCCCTCCTCCGTCAACCCCTCATCTCGATAAACCTCCCTCTCTCTCTCTTCCTCTTTCTCTCGTAGCACAGACACGGGACTCATGGACATGGGACACATGGACATACCCGAGCACAGAGACTTGGACATACACACTGACATGGGACACTGGGACACACCCGAGCATAGAGAATTGGACACGCTGACATAGGACACACACAATGAGACCTGGACCTGCTAATAAGGGACACACACACAATGACATACTAACACAGGACAATAGTTGTGGAATTTTGTTCATTTTGTTCATTTTGTTAATTTTTAGAATATATTTAGGGATTATGTTCTATTTTGATACATAATTAGGAATTGGTTATGTATTTGAGATTATAGTGACATGGACACACAAATCAGATACTGACATAGACACACTAATTTTCTTGTCAATGAGTATGTATATATGTGTATGGATTTTATTCTAAATTTTGCATAAGTTTAATTAATAGCGAATTGATATTAGATATAGGACACAACATAGATACATAAATGGGTTAGTATGGATACATGTTAGTATGGTACCGTAAAATGATTATAGGATATTTCCTAGTTTACGGTGTGAATATTGGCTTGTGTCACATCTCCTACCAATGTATATACTAAAAATAAAATATGTTATAGTATATCGGAAAAGAATAAGTTAAAACTGACCTATATGTTGGAACTAGTTTTGTGATAATCTAAGAAAGGTTATATGTGTATGACGGGTCCTAAATTTAGGCTATCTAAGGAAGATTGTATCCTAGATATATTTTGATATCTAAGATACAAAATATATGTATCCATCTAAGTATATATGTATCTATATTTATATTTTGATACCAAGATACTTGACGTCACTTATATCCTTAAATTGGAGTTTTTTTATATGTATACTAGGTTTAGAGATAGATAGATAGAATATAAGGATATAGAAATATACAGTAATAGAAGTAGGTAGAAATATTTGTGAGTGTCAAGAGTGAGTGGCCTAGAGTGTATGTTGGTACCAAGTTACCAATTGTCAAGTATGTTGGTACCAAGATGCCAAATACCTAGAGAAGGCGTCAACACCTATGTTTATATTGGAGTCGAGGGTCAAGTGTTATCAACACCTGTGTTTATATTGGACATTTTGAGGTCAAGTGTTCCTTGTGGGCTCACAAGGAACACATGATGACAGAGATATTATTTTTTCTTATGTTAAGTGTCCGTTTCAGCCCAAAGTCAAGTGTCCATGTCAGCCCTTTTCTGAAAAAGTAATTTACATTTGTAAGTCTTTTTGACACTTTTAGAGTTATATCACTTTCAAAAAATAGAAGAAAAGATAAAGAACGAAAGGAGTAATCATAAAAAAATAAAGAACGAAAAATCCTAAAAAAAATATAATACTTGGCCTTTTCTAGTATTTTCAAAAATGCAATATAAATCTGAAAGCCTTAAAAGGTTTGAAAAAGTAAATTATCTTTGAAGAGAAGGGCTGGCGTTGAACACGTGATGACACTTATTTAATAGGGTTTGAAATCAGAGTTGTCCATATATCTACTAGTTTTCGAATAGTCGTGAATTATAAAACGAAAACTTATGAATCATGATATGGATACTCACGTATCATAACTCGGATAATCATGCATCAAGAAGAGTTGTTACTTTTGTTAAATATGTGCATCCATCTTTGCGACCATTTGGACAATATATTCGAATAATGTGAACAATATACTCAAATAATGTGTATCCATCTTTCTATAATTATCTTCAAATGGATATGCATTACTACCTGCATCATCGTTTGTGGATGTATAATCGTCATCCTGATGATATGTGCAGTGTGTAGGATAAATTTATACATGAGTTCATGCTATCCCAGATGCGTTACTCGTCCTCCTGATCAACCGTAGTCCTTCGTTGGACAGTTTGTATTTGTTTGTTTGTGTTTTGGCCCATTCTTGGTCTTATTTATTTATTTCAGACTTTTAGTTACATTATTTCATTGTTATACTTGATGTGATGTGTTGGCCTATTATTGGGACTTTATTGGATAGTATTTGTTGTGTAGTGTTGAGATGTTTCATTCTTGGGTCTTATGTACTTACATTCTATTCGATTTTTTAATGTAGTACAAATTTATGTGCTTTATTTTTATGTATTCCTTCTATATCCTATTCCGATGTTGAGTGTTCCACCGAAGGGGTCGGCGAACCCTGAAATTCAACGGAGGGTTGCTCTGGGTCTAGTTTTCATAAACTGTGATTTAATAAATACATGAAGATTTTGGACAGAAAACAAACTGATTTTGTTTTGCAGTTTAGCGACAATCAACGACGGCCAGTGACAAAAGATTATGTCGCTAAATGTGTATCAGAACGTCGCTAAGTTGTATTGGTGCCGTCACTAAACGTCAGTACACGTCGCTACCTTGCCGACATGGCAAAGTCTTGCCATATCAGCATTGTCATAACGAAACGTCAGTAATTCCGTCGCTCAACGTCGCTATTTGACCTAACATGGAAATGCATGCCACGTCAGCATCGGCGTAGCAAAATGTCGCTTTATTTGTCGCTAAATCAGCAACGTTTAGCAAGGAAGTTAGATGTCGCTGATTAGCAATGGCATGTTACTATGCGTCGCTAATTTAGCGACGTTACTTCGTCACTGAGTGACGTTGATACAGCGAGGAATAGTGACATTTTTATGTCACTGACCATCGATTACATGACATCACAAATTTGTCATTAAAATGTCGCTAATTTTTTAGCGACATTTTCTTGCATATTAGCGACGTTTTACTTATTCTGGCAGTGTGAAGGAGAAGGAGTTCTGCCACAGACTGGCTGAGTTCGATCCAAATTCAGTCATATCGAGTTTGGTTCAAACTCGACCCAATCCTAACATAAATTTTTTAACCTTGGCCAAATAAATTCGATATAAACTTATTTAAGTTTGGACAAAACATTTTGCAGTGGCTAAATCGAACTCAGACCAAGTTCGGTTTTGTCGGGTTGTGTGAGATTTTGGAGTATTTTATGCACATTGGATTAAATCGATGGTCCAGATTGACTGCAAAAATGAGGGGTTATATATAGGAATTCCCTAAACCCTAAAAAGGGACATATCTAATATATCAGAAAGAAGATTAAAGCTTTGCAACTTTGGAGAGAGAAAGGGGATCGAAGACTATTTCTTAGAGAAGATTGTTTCAGATAATTCTTTTAGTCATCGTTGTTATTTGGGAGTCTGATCGAGTTTTCTTCTTTAAGTAGTTGTGGTTACTCGTTTGGATCGGTGAGAAGTCTTTAATGAGTCGGTGTACTTTCTTATTACATTAGTTGAAGCTTTTCAGGGTTTGACTTCGATCATCCTGTAGTTTTTCTTACAAGATTTTTCCATGTCAAAATTATTGTGTTTGCATTGTTTTGCTCTCATGATGGGATAGCTATACTTCAAAATACAGTATTTCGGATACTACAAACCTTGAATTATTTATTTATTTTTTTTGTAATCTTATTGTGCTAAATTTTCATTTGGGCTTATTATGAAATAGTTTAATAGAAGGATTAAATTAAAATAAGCTATTAGGTTTATTTTGTAAATTGCATAAATAACATGGACACCTCATGAACCTATGTGTCAACATGCATGTATAGAAAGAGCACATTTGGTTTTTCACATTAAATCTCTAATGATGAGGTTGGGGATAATCTTCGTTAAAAAAAAAGTGTACAAATAAAGAGAGGATGAGAGAGGCAACACATCTCTCTCTCTCACCCGCTACCACTCTCTCCCTCTCGGCTCCATCTCTCCTCACCTAGCTGTCTCTCCCACTCTCTTCCTCTTGGACCTCACTGTAACTCCACTTTTCTAGAATACAAAATTCTAGTATTTCCTATATAATTCTTATTAGAATTTAATTTAAGATTTAAATATTTTAACTAATCACTAATTATTATTATTGATTTTATAAATTATTTTTCCATTTAATAACTAATTTTTTTAGATTTTATTTAAACTTATTGATTGAATTTTTCTTAATTAATCTTTTAATTATTTCAGCCAACATGGGCCAGTACAACCCAGCTGGGCCCAACATCACTTTGGCTTCGGGGCGGATCCACATTGGATCTGGATCCAAACCGCTCACCCTTCGCCCGGATCCGCTAGCCGTTGATTTAAACTCAACGTTCAAATCTCATTCTTCTTCCCAAATTCATTTCCCTCCTCTGCTGCTGAGAGACGAGACGAGACGACGATGACGACGACGACGCCAAGAAGAATTCGACCTTCTCTAGAAGCTTCTCCCTAATGGCCTAACTACTTCCTAACCACCTCGCCTGCCCGCCTAACCAATGACCGCTGCCCGCCCAACTGTCTGACCGCAACCACTGTATCTATTTATAGGACCAACCTCCTCCTTTTTCTTCATTTATTTCGCACGGCGAAGCTCTGCTCCGTTCTCCACTGACCGCTCCTCCTTTTTCTTCTCTGTGCTTCTAAAGATCCGGCCATGGCAGTCAAGTGGTTGAGTGGAGACTGTGGCCATGGCGATAGCCAGAGGCTGCTGTGAAGACGAGACACAGAAGACCATTAATCGCAGTAACTTCAAGTCCTTTGTTCATCTTCTCCTCCGAGTCCTTCTAATCTATTGAGTTCATGAATAATGGGCGATCGAATTTATGTAATTGGCGAATTTTTGATTCAATTTTGATGAACATATTCTTGATTAAATCTCTGATTCTTGGATTTTACTTGAGAGTTGTGTTGGTGAGTCTTCTTGATCTGATCCTTGTGAATTCTCCAATTTTGGAGTCAAAGCAATTCAAATTGAACTTATGAAATTTCATTCCTATTTGTGCACACCTTTTGTTCGACGAAATGTTTAAGTGAAGCTTGTCATCAACTGTGGACTCGAAGACACCTGTATCGGATACGCTGGGAGCACGTCTAGTTCACTTCATAGCTACAGGTATCTTCTACACTTCTCCTTAATGATTTTTAGGTAGCCATAAGTGTGGGGATTCTATGTCAAGACAGTATCAGACATGGTAGAACAGAGGATACAGAGTGCTGCTGCATAGCTTGGATTAATGTGAGAAGAGTTTGAATGGTCACTGTTTAGTGACCGTTGGGCCAATTAGGGTTGAATGGGTTATCCTGTTATGTGTAGTTTGGTTTCCTTGGTGATCTTAGCTCTGGGCTCAGTATCATTGTGAAGCTCGTCTGGGCTTACATATGGGTCAGTAGCAGACTGGTTCTTAGTGAATCAAGAACCTGAGTTGCCAATTGGGCCACATTGGGCCAGTCCCATAGATAAGTAATAAATTGTCTTATAACAGAGCCATGGGGATATTGGTTTTAGTTAAGCCTAGGTTAGTTATTAAGCGCAGACAGTATATCGAATTCCTATAGAAATGATTGGTCAACTTTATGATTAGGATGTGAAGACTAGAGACCAATAGGTCCAGTGTATGGTTGTTAAGTGAGTAGCCAGTCAAGTCCTTGGTTGCATAATTAAATTGGTAGAGGTTAAGTCTAGGGGTTAGACCAATAAATTCTAAAACCTTTTTCTCTATTCCTAGGTGAACTGGAAGACTTGGACAAAACTCCGGAATCAAGGCAAGTACATGTACTCAGTATTACCATCATTGCATGTATTGCACTCATACTATTCTTGTGTCATTATTATATTTTTCCTATCTTTCTTGCGTGCATTGTTTCTCGTGTCGGGTGGGGGATGTTCTAGTAGCATGTAATTGACTAATATTGGATAAATATTGCCTGATAGCATACACCGTATGCCCACGTCCATTTCGTGCGTGACAGATAGCATTGTCGTCAGACATGCCTGATTATTGCGTGACTGATAGCATTATCGTCAGACATGCCTGATTATTGATCGACTGATAGCATATTCTATATGCCTGATTACATATTATTCCCCACATGTTGATAACGTCTAATTGCACATGTACACATAGCTAGTGCATATTTTATACTCATCTTGTTTCCTGTCTTTTTGTTATATTTTGACATACCGTTCCATTGATCTTCATAGTGAGTTTTATTGAGTTATATTGTGCTTTGCTCCTTTCTTGACTGGATCGTTGATTACAGGTGAGATGGATCTTTAGATTGTCATGACTGGCATTGGAGCTCACTTGACATTGGGATATTTAGTTTCATGTATAGGGATTGATTGAGTGTATTTGATTATATGTTGCTGTTGTATTATTTATCTTTTACCAGCTTTGTACCCGGACATTCATGTATAAGTTGTAATAATTGTATAGTGGATTGCTGTGATGGTTAGTATAGATTCCGTGATTAGATGTTGTGATGAGATTATTTTATTATTGATGACTAGACTCACTACCGCTGTCAACGACAGTGTAGGCCGGGCATGCATCGGCCCGTACTTGATTATTCGAGAGTGGGGCGTGACATGTTTTTATGGTGGCCCATACAGGTTGCTATCTAATGGTACTTAGGATTAGAGTGCCATTGGAAGCCTGCAGAAATAGGAAACTCATCACAGCATATGACCGTTATCATATTGCTTATTTTCTGTCTTTTATATATCATGTTAACACACACAGTACACCTACGAGTCACTGATGGTTCTCCTCCTACAATTCCAGAGATGGCCAAAGGAATGAAGGAACCTCATCCGCGAGGCCGCACTCCGAGTGTAGCCCATTCCGAGAGAGGATCATCTGCCCTACCTATGGTAGACTGTCACTACCATTTTCTATTATATGTATTTTCGTATATGTATACGAGATTTCTGTATTTATCAGGTGGACCGTAGTTAGACTTGTCTTGCTTAGCCTAGTCTTGGTTTGAGCTTGACTTGGTTTATTTGATTGGTTTGGTTCAATTTGACTTGGTTTGACTTGGCTTGGCTTGGTTTGAGATGGAGAGGGTTGATATATAACCCAACTACTTTTCTCTCTCTCCTCATTCACTTCTTCATTTACTTCTTCATCTTCTTCATTTACTCCTCCCACCTACCAAGTCCTAGGCAAGTGCAACTTGCTTCATGGAGGAACTCTATTTTTGTTGTTCCATTGTCTTCCTCACGAGATTCTAAGACACTTTAGTACTTAGTATTTTTAATTTCCATGATTTATTTCTTATAGATTTAAGTTGGTTGAATTTTCGGTTTTCTTGGGTTTTGATCTACCAAACTTCATTATGTTCAAGTTTTGATTGTTCTATGCTGTAAAGAATTCAATTTTACACAAAATGGACCTTTGAAAAGTTAGATTTTGACTTGTTTTGAGAAAGTTATGGCCAAAATAAGATTTGAGCATTTTCTAGTTCATCTGTGCTGAATCTGGCAGGGATGATGAATAGTGCCGCATAGTGCAGCCTGCCGCATAGTGCCGCCTGCTGCATAGTGCAGCCTGTCGCATAGTGCCGTATGGTGATACAGCCTACCACATAGTACAACCTGCCGCATAGTGCAGCCTGCCGCATAGTGCATCCTGCCGCATAGTGCCGCAGGAGGCTGCATAGTGCCACAGAAGGCTGCATAGTATCGCATAAGGCTGTATAGTGCCACATAAGGCCGCATAGTGCCGCAGAAGGCTGTATAGTGCCGCAGAATGCTGTATAGTGCCTATTTTGGCTGTTTTTGGCTGTTTTATGCCCTATTTGGCTGAATTGTGGCCATAATTTCTCCCAACTCCCAACATGAAAGTTGTAGATCTTTTTTTTGACTTTAAGAATATGTTACTAGCTATTTTTATGCAAGTTTCTCTCACTCATGAAAATATAAGGATAGAACACGATAGTGGCCTGTTAAGACGCACTCTTACCAAGTAACAAGTAACTTGACATGATGATTCTTGATAGTGACCCGTCGTGGTGCACTCTTGACAAGTAACATGACATGATAGTGGCCCATCATGGCACACTCTTGATAAGTAAACCCAGCATGATAATCTTGATATGCTATTGTGACGGCTATCTTGACTTGCTAAGTAACTTTTGTCTTGACACCGTGGGTGTTTGTGCTTGTATAAGCTACATGACTCGTCTTGCATCATGTCTAGGACATGAATTCCTAGTTACCACGGTCAGGGATTCATACTGAATCTGACTAGGATAAAGACTAGATTGATCATGTAGTTCATGAAGAGATTTCTCAGCTACAGACAGTCCCGTTATCTGGGCGCTCTAATTGGACTTGTAGCCTGCCGTCGAGTAGGGCACATTTCCAGCACACTGTCATGTGTTGCACCCCTAAGTCACCTAATCCAACTCTCTCAACTTGTGATCGGATAACCAGGATTAAGTCTGCATGGCTTGTGGCTGTTGGAACATCTCATTACATCTTGTTAGTAATTAGGCTTGTGATAATCCTAGTTAGTTAAAGTATCAAGCCGTACTCATTGCTTGGCCGTGATTGATGGATGGAGTCCAGTCTAGTCTTGCCTAGGCAAGACCACTACATGGTTATTTCTGCATATTACCGTTATGCTTTACCCTTGTCGATAATTGGTTGGAGACTAAGCTCTGTTCAGGTGAAGGGTTACAACCCCGGTCCTTGTTTGGTTTACGGGTTATAACTTGGCTACCAGAATAGTCTCTTAGTTGTCTTATCGTTTATCACCTTGTTTTCTCTAACTCATGTCTTTTATTATCCTTTATGTCTCATGTGGTAATATGCTGGTTTTAGTTCTTAAGTAAGGCCTCCCTTGTGGCACTTGCTCTTTCTGGGTTCTGACCCAGCTGGTTTTGTATGGCCAGATTTCGGATTAGTACCCGAGGATATTCCAGCCTTCCAGCCAGATGGTGAACACTAGGCGCAACCCTGGCAACGAGTGGGTTTTATTTTGCTCTTCCACTCTATTATAAATTATTCTTTTGAGGCATTTAGCCGCCGAGCAAGTATTTGCTCGTATTAAATTTACATTCATGTCTACCTAAGGGATGTAACATGATTGACAAATCCTAGGGTTGATCATGTATGACCTAAACTCTTGCTAGTCTTTGTATTTTGTATGACTAGCTTCATAATCATCTGAATATGTAATATTTGGGACGCCTTACCTTGTATGTCTGATGATCTACCATCTTGTTACATTTACTTGCTTGCTTGAGATTGAGACACTGGGCTTGTTCTTGACCCTAAGAGACTAATGGCTTGTAGTAAACCCTTATGCATCTAGACAGCCGTAATCGTATTGTGAGGTAGGATTCACTTTAATGTACGTAGCTGGCTATGTCTATCCCCCGCTCTTCAGTATTCTGGTTCTGGGACGTGACATAGATCCAGAGCGCTTCCGTACCCACGGAACACCCGTCACGAGAGCTTCTTCACGACATTCCATTAGTCCCATAAGGGGCACCCAGATGCATGAACTAGTCCATGGGCTATTGGAGGTCCAGAGAGCCCAGACCCAGAGTTTGTTGGATGCTCAGAGGGAGCAGACCACTATATTGTAGGAGGGTATTGAGAGATTAGTTAGCCCACTCCTACCACCACCACCTCCACTTCCCCAGACTACTATCGCTCCACCTACATCTCATATTCCACCTCCACCGACTACCATACCGACGCCATCATACATTCTACATCCGCCATACACTCCACATCCATCACATATTTCATCTCCACCACCCAACCAGGCTCCTGTATAGCCTAATACCACCACTTTTGTTCAGCCTGAGCCTATTTCTTTTATTTCGCCTTCCATCCATACTCATGCTTCTCCTACTTATACTCAGACTACTCCCACCCACCATCAGAGAGAGGGTTCTATCCTGGATTTCAAAAGGATGACACCTAGAGAGTTCCTTGGGACTGAGGGTATACTCTACGCTGATGAGTGGCTAGAGGATATAGAGAGGGTGATACGACTATCTAGACTTCCGGAGGACCTTAAGGTGGAGGCAGCCGGCGTGCAGATGCATGATCTGGCACGTACCTGGTTTAGGAGCGAGCCTCAGCTCGCAGTACCTGGATTGACTTAGGAGCAGTTTGTGGGAATCTTGAAAGAGAAGTTTTTTCCAGCGGTAGCTAGAGAGGCTTTGGAGCGCCACTTTTAGACTCTTGAGCAGCGGACTTGCTCGGTTGATGAGTACGCAATAGAGTTCGGACGACTTAGTCGGTTTACAGAGGACAGAGCCAGAGATCCTGTTGTGAGAGCCACGAGATTCAGGCAGGGTTTGAGCCATGAGCTTCGTTACTTAGTCACGGCTAACGGAGCGACTACTTATGCTGGGATGGTCGCCGTTGCTCAGAAGTTAGAGATTGATATGAGTCTCCGACCCAAGAGAGATCGTGACATCAGTGGAGGAGGTAGCCACTCGGGACCACCCAAACGTCCCAATAACCAGCAGACGAAGACCTTCACAACCCAGCCTCCCCAGGGGACACAACAGCAGCAACGACCAGTTCAGCAGGTTTGTGGATTTTGTCAGAAAGTGGGCCATACCTGGCAGGTGTGTAGGAAGATACTTGGACAGTGCCTTATCTGTGGTGCAGCTGATCATCAGGCTAGGGAGTGCACTATTGCTCGTACAGCAGCTGGATCTTCACAGCCAGAGGGACGAGCCTACCTTATGTCAGAAAAAGGAGCAGAGGCTATTCCGATTCGGGGCGAGGACTAGAGACCAGAGGCATTCTCACATAGCTGGAGCAGACCGTGGGTCATCATCTCTCTTTTGATTCTTTCTAGCATCTAGACTTTTCTTGTTTTTTCATATTCAAGACTTGTTTCTAAAGTCTTTGTATCTTACTATTGTTTCGTAATGGCCGCTTGTTTGATCTTTTATCCCTTAGTACCTAATAAAACTACTTGTTCACTTCCTATCTTGACTTTGACTGTTAAAGAATTCATTTTGAATCTTCATAAAATCTTTGGAAATTTTTAGATAAGGTTGAGAAATATTCGATGACCTACTTTGACGTGGCAGATGTGCACTGCAGTCATTTACCTGGATTATGGAAACTGAAAGTTCATTGCAGCCAGCTGCACACTGGCGAGGCACGGACCCTAAGTTAAAATAATTACAGGTAATCATGGGCTCTCGAATGTTATTAAGACTAAGTCCTAAATTCATAATGTTTTCTGATATCGGATAAAGTTGACAGAGTATTTTGGTAATATATCATTATCGGGACCATGGAACCGAAGGTCCACTGTAGCCAGATACATACTGACGGGGTAGGAACTGATGGAAAAGTGACCTCAGATATGTATGATTGTCAGATACTATTGAGACCATTATCCTTGATTATGTTTCCGTAACTATCACTTTGTATCACCTTAAATCGTGCTAATTTCAAAATTGTATTTGATTGCTCTTAATCGTGCCTAATCGTGCCATCTAAAATTTCGAGGACGAAATTTTTCAAGGGGGAGAGATTTGTAACTCCACTTTTCCTGAATATAAAATTCTAGTATTTCTTATATAATTTTTATTAGAATTTAATTTAAGATTTAAATATTTTGACTAATCACTAATTATTATTATTGATTTTATAAATTAATTTTCCATTTAATAACTAATTTTCTTAGATTTTATTTAAACTTATTGATTGAATTTTTCCTTAATTAATCTTTTAATTATTTCAGCCAACATGGGCCAGTACAACCCAGCTGAGCCTAACATCACTTTGGCTTCGGGGCGGATCCATATTGGATCCGGATCCAAACCGCTCACCCTTCGCCGGGATCCGTTAGCCGTTGATTTAAACTCAACGTTCAAATCTCATTCTTCTTCCCAAATTCATTTCCCTCCTTTGCTGCTGAGAGACGAGACGACGACGACAACACCAAGAAGAATCTGACCTCCTCCAGAAGCTTCTCCCTAACGGCCTAACTACTTCCTAACCACCTCGCCTGCCCGCCTAACCACTGACCGCTGCCCGCCCAACTGTCTGACCGCGACCACTGTGCCTATTTATAGGACCAGCCTCCTCCTTTTTTTTATTCATTTCGTACGGCAAAGCTCTGCTCCGTTCTCCACTGACCGCTCCTCCTTCTTCTTCTCTGTGCTTCTAAAGATCCGACCATGGCAGTGAAGTGGTTGAGTGGAGACTGTGGCTATGGCGATAGCCAGAGGCTGCTGTGAAGACGAGACACAGAAGACCATTGATCGCAGTAACTTCAAGTCCTCGTCGACAAACAATTAGTGAGTCAACCATTCAATTTTCCTTTGTTCATCTTCTCCTCCGAGTCCTTCTAATCTATTGAGTTCATGAATAATAGGTGATCGAATTTATGTAATTGGCAAATTTTTGATTCAATTTTGATGAACAGATTCTTGATTGAATCTCTGATTCTTGGATTTCACTTGAGAATTGTGTTGGTGAGTCTTCTTGAACCGATCCTTATGAATTCTCCAATTTTGGAGTCAAAGCAATTCAAATTGAACTTATGAAATTTTATTCCTATTTGTGCACGCCTTCTGTTCGACGAAATGTTTAAGTGAAGCTTGTCATCAACTGTAGACTCGAAGACACCTGTATCGGACACGCTGGGAGCACGTCTAGTTCACTTCATAGCTGCAGGTATCTTCTACACTTCTCCTTGATGATTTTTAGGTAGCCATAAGTGTGGGGATTCTGTGTCGAGACAGTATCAGACATGGTAGAACAGAGGACACAGAGTGCTGCTGCATAGCTGTGGATTAATGTGAGAAGAGTTTGAACGGTCACTGTTTAGTGACCGTTGGGCCAATTAGGGTTGAATGGGTTATCCTGTTATGTGTAGTATGGTTTCCTTGGTGATCTTAGCTCTGGGCTCAGTATTATTGTGAAGCTCATCTGGGCTTACATATGGGTCAGTAGCAGTCTGGTTCTTAGTGAATCAAGAACCTGAGTTGCCAATTGGGCCACATTGGGCCAGTCCCATAGATAAATAATAAATTATCTTATAACAAAGCCATGGGGATATTGGTTTTAGTTAGGCCTAGGTTAGTTATTAAGCGCAGACAGTATATCGAATTCCTTTAGAAATGATTGGTCAACTTTGTGATTAGGATGTGAAGACTAGAGACCAATAGGTCCAGTGTATCGTTGTTAAGTGAATAGCCAGTCAAGTCCTTAGTTGCATAATTAAATTGGTAGAGGTTAAGTCTAGGGGTTAGACAAATAAATTCTAAATCCTTTTTCTCTATTCCTAGGTGAACTGGAAGACTTGGACAAAACCCCAAAATCAAGGCAAGTCATGTACTCAGTATTACCATCATTGCATGCATTGCACTCACACTATTCTTGTGTCATTATTATATTTTTCCTATCTTCCTTGCGTGCATTATTTCTCGTGTCGGGTGGGGGACGTTCTAGAAACATATAATTGACTAATATTGGACAAATATTGCTTGATAGCATACACCGTATGCCTGATGTCCATTTCGTGCGTGACTGATAGCATTGCCATCAGACATGCTTGATTATTGCGTGACTAATATCATTGTCGTCAAACATGTCTGATTATTGATTGACTGATAGCATATTCTATATGCCTGATTTCATATTAGTTCGCACATGTTGATAACGTCCAATTGCACATGTACACATAGCTAGTGTATATTTTATACTCATCTTGTTCTCTGTCTTTCAGTTATATTTTGATATACCGTTCTATTGATCTTCATGGTGAGTTTTATTGAGTTACATTGTGCTTTGCTCCTTTTCTGACTAGATCGTTGATTACAGGTGAGATGAATCTTTAGATTGTCATGACTGACATTGGAGCTCACTTGATATTGAGATATTTAGTTTCATGTATAGGGATTGATTGAGTGTATTTGATTATATATTGCTGTTGTATTATTTATCTTTTACCGGCTTTGTACCCGGACATTCATGTATAAGTTGTAATAATTGTATAGTGGATTGCTGTGATGGTTAGTATAGATTCTTTGATTAGATGCTGTGATGAGATTATTTTGTTATTAATGACTAGACGGCTCACTACCGCTGTCAACGACAGTGTAGGCCGGGCATGCATCGGCCCGTACCCGATTATTCGGGAGCAGGGCGTGACATACCTTACCGTCGGCCTCCCTAGCAGCAGCCGCCATCAACACCACCACCACCAACATCATCATCACCGCCTTCATTGCTCATCATCCATCACCAACATCAACACCACCACTGACAGTAGATATCAGTACCGCTGGCCACCATAGCCATGCCGACCGCCGGCCAGCCCCTCCTCGATTCCAATCTATTCTTCTTCTCCTTCACTCTCTAAGTATAACCCTTTTTCTCTAATTTTCTTTCTATTTCTAAACCTAGGTCAGATTCTAAATTTATGAAATAGAAAATTATAGGAAGCAATAAGGATCGATTTGGGATTTGAAAAGGGATTCTAGGTTTTGCTCAAATCAAGGCAAACCCTCTATTTCTTCATTTAAATTATTTAAAATTCCTCTTCAAAATTGTTATTTAACCTATAAATTCTTATAATCATTTAGTATGCATATCGTTCTAATGGGATTTTGGGCTAAGACTTATGTGTTTTGTTTTCCAAAGTATAGAAAATTGTTTAAAACTTTAGAATATTTATAGATTATAATATGGACACGGATGTTAGAAGCAGTACTGACACATTGATACAATTTATTAGGGATATCAACTTGGACACACGAATCATATACGATGCGGACGCAACAATATGATTTAAACTTGGAATTACAACATGGACATGTGTATCAGTGATAATTCGGATACACCGACACATTATTAGGACACGGGTTGGACACAACAATAATAGTTGGTTTCGATATTAGTATTGATTTGGTGTTATGATTTGAATATTATAATTGCAAGGATGGAAATTATTCATAGACATAAGCATATGAGTATATGTAATATATACATATATATAGTTATATAAATATATTATGTCAAACTCGGTACCGTAGAAATTGAGAAATGGTATATTAATTTTATAGAAAGGATTGTGGATAGTGATTTGCATATTTGTTTAGTGCTGAAACCTATTATATATACATAAAAGCCATGTCTGATACAGCATTGTATCTTTTGTGTGTTGTGGACACACAGAAAAAAGAAGAAGAAACGCTGTCTTTTCTTATTGGCGCAAGGCACCACAAATCGAGTACGCCTGAGAGATCCTGTGCTGAGGATCCTCGAGTACAAAAAGAATTCTGGGAAATGGGACGATGGAGATCGAGCGACAATTGCTCCTTTACTCCATTGACACTCCGATTACAAAAGTGGAAGAAAACCTAAGAAAATTGCTAACTCTCGGCTCACTGGCAAGAAGGGCAGCAATTTGGCTCTTAAAATGCTCTCCGTTCTGTCTGTCTTTGTAGAGGGGGACGCCCTCTATTTATAGTCGTTTTGGCACTAAAAATGATTGTTATGCGCCCATAGATGGAAAATACACTGATTTTACTGTGGACGCATAACACTCCTTTGGGCACATAGGGTGTAGGCGTATGATACTGGATGATCGTGGGTAGATCATGGGGTTGACGTAGAGTTGACGTGACCGCATGCTTCGGTGCATGATTGCTCGTGGAGACTGACGTGGTCGCATGCTTCGGTGCACGATTGATCGTGGAGTTTGACTGAGTCGCAGGGATCTGCTGTCTTGGGCGCGTAGAGCGAGAATGAGTTTATGCGCCTATACTTGTGTGCATGTTTGATCTGCACGAAAACAATGTGGGCGTATAGACCCTCTTTGATCATGTGGGCACATAGCTCCTCATTGATCATGTGGGCACATATCCCCCTTTTGGTTGTGTGGGCGCATAGCTTCTTTTGTCTTCTTCTTGTTGAATACATAATCTTGTATTTTTCAAGCTTCTACAAGACCCCCTTCAAAGTTTTTGAGACTCAAACGAGTATCGGAATACTTTGAAAGAAACATGGGCAAAACTGTCTCCACCAGCTTCATAGGCGCATGATAGAAACGACCCCTTTGGGCGCATGGGTGTCTGCCAGGCTGTCGAAATATGGCTGTTGAGGAGGACAAAGCTACTTTCCAAGCGAGGAAGGAGGCTCTGGCTAAAGAGATCAGTGAGCTGGCTGATCAGTATGACCAGTTTGATGCTGTCGGTAGGGCTCGTATTGCCTCGAAGAATAAGCTGGCCATCCAGATCACTGAAAAGTACAACCATATTATGCAGCTTCACGAAGAGATTGCTTAGCTCGAGGCTGACTTGTGAATAGTTGCATCTGAGCAGGAAGACTACATGGTTTAGGCTGCTGCGACTGCCACAACTTCAGACCAATTGAAGGCTTAGCTGGTGAAGTTGGAAGATGTGCATATAAAACTGATTCCTTTTGAGGATAAAGCTGTTCGGCAGGAGGAAGCACGTCGTCGCGCCACCGTCAAATCTTAAGCTGAAATCAAGGCTCTGAGGGATAGCATCAATCGATTGTGTATCCCTTAAGTCTTTTGTTTGTAACTGTTTGTTTTAGCCGTCAAGACTCTTGTATCTTTCTCTTTTTCTCCGTCTTCTGATAGACGTTTTTAATAAAGAATCTTTTGGCTTTCAAAACTCATGAATGAAGCTTGTGAAATATCAGAACTAGAGGTAATATGGATGTAGTAAGAATAGTTCTGGTTGGTATTCTGTTGGGGAATTTGATGTGGACTTATTATCCATTTTATATTCAAGGTTCTTGAATGTAAATAATAAGTTGAAAGAAGCTGCTAATAGAGGTAATATGGACGTAATAGCAGAGGATGTTCTATATCTGACCAGAGGTAATATAGACGTGGAAGGATATATAACATTAGGTAGGAGTGGATAATTCAGAGGTAATATGGACGTGATTATCCTTGATGAATGCTTTGCGCAGAGGTTATATGGACGTGGCAAAACGTTTCTTAATTATCCTACTGGGGAAATAATTATCGAAAAATAATTCAGAGGTAATATGGACGTGACTTGTTTTCGATAGACCAAGTTTGGGCAGAGTCCAAAACGGAAATAATTCCACTGGGGAATCTTTTTAGAGGACCTATTTTTCATGGCGTATTCAAGACTCTTGAAATACGGTAATAGTTAAATAATGATTTTTTTAATCACATAAACATTGTACTATATATCTACATGACTGAAACAGGATATATGTGAACACTGTTCATGAAGGTTACACATAATATTTCTTCAGGAACTTGTCGTTGATCGGCATGATGAGCAAGTCACCATCAGGCTTGGTTAGTCGATACGCACCAATACACTTGACTCTATAACAAAAGGACCTTCCCATTTAGGCTGGAATTTTCCTTTTGTCTTGTGCGTCATGACCATTGGTCTTCTCATTGCTAAGACCAGATCACCAACTTGAAAGATTCTTTCCTTCACCTTTTTATTAAAGGCTCTGAAAGGCATGCTTGGTATAACTCAATACGCTGTTGAGCTAATAAGCATTTTTCGTCTAGCGCTTTCAGCTCTTGTAGTCACAGACGGTAACTTACTTCGGCAGTCAACTCACTAGCTAAGGCTATTCGAAGAGAGAGAATCTAGATTTCTAGAGGAAGAACTGCTTCGCTCCCATAAACCAGACAGAATAGCGTACTGCCTATTGGAGTCCGGACCGTTGTACGATAGGCCCAGAGACATTCATCGAGCTTCTCATTCCAGTCGTGCTTGTTTGAAGACACGAACTTCTTGAGAAGTTTAATAATAGTCTTATTAAAGGCTTCTGCTAACCCGTTAGCTGCTGGATTGTAAGCAGTAGAGGCTACATTCTAGATTCGATTCTTATTGCAGAACCGATAGAATGCATGGCTCGCGAATTGTGGACCATTATAATGGATGATCCTGCGATGTAGGCCGAAGCGATAGATAACGTGATGTTTGATGAAACTGATCACGTTCGATGTCTTTACTTCGGTGAGCGGTATGGCTTCTGCCCATTTGGAGAAGTAATGGATTATAGCTTGGATGAACCGATGCCCACTGGAGGATGGTGGGCTGATTGGGCCTATGACGTCCATACTCCAGGCTTCAAAAGGCCAAGATACCGCCGTCGGGTGTAGAAACTCCAAAGGTTGATGAATGAAGTCAACGTAAAACTGACAAGACCTACACTTCTTTGTATATTCAACAGCATCTGCTATCATCGTGGGCCAATAATAACCCATTCGTCTGGGACGATCTTATAATTTGGGGCCTGGTTGATGTGCACCACAAATTCTGTCGTGAGCCTCACAGAGTGCGTGTTTGGCTTCTGTATCTGATAAACATCGTAACAGTAGCCCGTCGTAAGAGCGTCGGTACAATATTTTGGTAGCCGTATCATAGTAAAATTTGAGGGATCGCCTTTGGACAGATACTGCTTTCTTTGGGTCCTCAGGGAGGATCCCGTAGATGGCATAGTCTATGAAAGGAAATCTCCAGTCTTTAACGTTGACGTTTGTTTCTGTTGCATAACTGTGATGAATATGCAAGGTATCTTTCACACAGAATAGCTCTCGACCAGACACTGTGATCGAATGCTGAGTATTGGTAGGGATGGTCAAGGAAGCAGCAAGACTGGCTAAAGCATCTGCTTCTATATTCTGTAATCGAGGTACGTGCTCGATGAAGAATCCAATAAAAGTATAAGCCAATTCGATTGTCGCTTTGTGATATGGATGAGGTCTTCGTGACGAACTTCATAATCCCCTCGGACCTGACTAACTATTAGCTTAGAATCGTCGTAAGCTTCTAGATAGTCAACTGCCAGGTGTTTTGCCAGTTGAAGGCTGATCAGTAGGGCATTATATTCGGCCACGTTGTTAGTACATGCCCACGAGAGAATATGCACGGTGTATAACCAGATGGTCAGGTGATACAAGCATAATGCCTACTCCGGCCACGATATTTTCTTTAGGTCCTGTTCTTGATGCACCGTCAAAGAACATTTGCCAAATGGAGATTTCCTCAATTGTGGTGTTAGACTCCAATACTTTATCCGGGATTTCATCGTAGAGTTTGGAAGATTCTGGCACCGGATGAGCTGCTAGGAAATCAGCTAACGCTTGGCCTTTTACTGCATTTTGAGTGACGAACAACATATCGTATGGAGTCAACAGCATTACCCATATAGCTTAAACGGGAATTAAGAGAACCCAATTTAGTCATGAGTATTTTGAGAGGATTGACTTTAGATATGATGTGGATAGTCTGTCCAGACACATAGTGGCGTGTCTTCTGGATAGCAAATACCAGTATAAGACATTCCTTTTCCACAGGTGTGTATCTGTGCTCGGCATCCACCATCGTACGGCTAAGGTAGTAGATTGCCTGTTCATGGCCGCCTTCATTCTTCTGAGCTAATAGGACACCAAGGGAACGGTCCATTGCATGGACATATAATAAGAAGGGCTTTTCCATTATTGGAGCCACAATACTGGGGTCTTGTGAGATACTTCTTGATGTCCTCAAATGCGCGTTGACATTGTTCAGTCCAGATGAAAGATACTCCTTTCTTCATGAGCTGAGTAAACGGTTGACACCTTCCAGAAAGATTTGAAATGAATCGTCTGATGTAGGCTATCCTTCCTTGAAGTCCACGTAGCTCTTTGAGATTTCTTGGGGGATGCATATCGAGGATAGCTTTCACTTTCTTTGGGTCAAGATGTATACCCTTTGAAGTGATAACAAAACCAAGGAACTTGCCGCTGGAGACTCCAAGAAAAGACTTGGTTGGATTCATCTTGAGTTGGTGTGCACGTATTAGTTTGAATACCGTTTTCAAATCTTGGAGGTGGTTACCCTTGAGATGACTTTTAACTGTGATATCGTCTACGTAGCATTCCACTGTTTTATGCAAATGATCGCAAAAAATTATGTTCATAGCTCGCTGGTATGTCGCCCCTGTATTTTTCAATCCGAAGGGCATCACCGTATAGCAGTATACCCCCAATGGTGTTCAAAAAGATGTGTGTTTCTCATCGTCGGAGAACATCTTGATCTGGTTGTAGCCTGAGAACACATCCATGAAGGACATCCGCTCGAAGCCGCAAGTATTTTCGATCATTACGTCGGTGATCGGTAGAGAAAACTCACCTTTCGGGCATGCAGAGTTCAAATTGCGGTAATCGATACAGACTCAAACTTTATCATTCTTTTTTATAACTGGCACAATGTTAGCGATCCAGTCTGGGTATTGTTCTTCGTGAATGAACCCACTTGAAATAAGCTTCTTGACTTCACTCTCGATGGCCTCCATGGTATCTGGTCGAAATCATTGTTGCTGCTGCTGCTTTACTTGCTTAGCTTTGGATAAGATATTTTGGTGGTGCATAGCAACTTTAGGTTCCAAGCCTGGCATGTCTTCATAACTCCATGTAAAGACATTAATGTATTCTCTTATAAGCTATATAAGAGATTGTCGTTCTTCGCCAGACAGACTTTTGCTGATGAAGATTGGTTTAAGAGATGATTCATCTACTAAATTAACTTGGACGACTTCGTCTTCAGTTGGTGGTTCACGTTGTTCGAAACGTAACTCCTACCTAGTATCCATCTTTTGAGCCCATTGTTCAAGCTCGATTGATTGGACATCGTCTGCAATTTGGTCAACTAACACTATGTTAACGGACAAAGTTACTTTGAATATGTCTCTAATGCTGGAGTCTGAATCCCAGAGGCAGGAATTAGAAGAATGAGAACAACGATCCGCTTCGACGTCTGATCCTTCAAGAGTTGTTGGAGGAGTAACGTAACCCAAACCAACACCGTTTTGTTGATAATAGTTCTCGAGTTTGCCAGGAGGAACAAAGTGACGTATTGGCAATGGTCGTCCCTTACCGTAGTTTACCCCCTGGTCGCTTTATTTATCATATCCCATTTTCTGGATGATTTTCTTGGCCTGCCAACTATATCGGTAAAGTTGTATTTTCCCAGAATCATAGTCAGCTTCAGTGTTGTGATTGGGAGAAGTAGAGTCCAGAACGAACTTTCTTTCGCCAATTATTCGACCGAAGATGATCAATTCTTCATCCTTCTTTCTAGTTGGAACGATGAAGTAGTGGATATTTTTTGGCTAGACTTTTTTCTGCAGACGAGGCGTTGTGACCGGCATATAGAGATGTGGTCCTATGCCATGCTCTAGGGCGTATATCGTATCTATGTACTGGTTTACAGATTGGTTGACATCGGAGTAATTCAAAGATAAACCATTACTTAGAAAATATTATTTTGAGTATTAATATACTCACTGAGGGGATCATTGTCTGGAACATGAGCCACAGACTTGGCCATGTTTGCCACATAGGGTAACTCTTCAGGATTGGGAGGACGGACTTTAGCAGGTTCTATCCGAGGTATTTTGCGGAGAGTGATGGTCAATGGTTTGACCTTATCAGGATTCTTCTTTTTAACCCAGATTGTGAGAGGCTTTGGAGTACTTTTTGGAGTAGTACGTCCTTTGACTCGGATAATCAAGGGACCATCATTAGCGGATGAACTCACTTCAACTTCATCGTCAGCTTCGTTGCCGTCATCCTTGGAGTGTTGAGATTGGTAAAGTACCGAATCTCCATAGTAGGCTTCAATACCCTTGAAAGGATCGACATTGGCAAACTCCGTCTTCACGATGCCATCGTTGTTGACGTACTTGAAGCACTGGTGAAGGGTAGAAGGAACGATCATGTTCTCGTGTATCCATGGACGTCCTAAGAAGACGTTGTAGGACACGTTGGCGTCGATTACATAGCAAGAAACCTCCGTTCGGAGATCACCAATCTGGCACTTGAGATGGATCTTGCCCAGCGGATGGCTTCTCACAACATTGAAAGCCATGATAGTTGTATTGGTTGCAGATAGCTTGTGCAGAGGGATCCCTAGAATTTGGAGTAAGCTTCTTAGAATGATGCCGAGGGAGGAATCTGGATCGATATGCATCTGATCCACCTTAATCGCACTGATATACCCTGTATAGTACAGAGGTCTATCATGACGATTGTTTTTTAGTAGCATGTCCTACTGTGAAAAGGTGATGTTGGGCACCACTTCCATAGTACTGTGACAGTGAGGACATGAGACGGGATCTTCAGCGGGGGCTTTGACTTCAGCGAGATAAGAGTCGGCATATAGTAATGCCTCACTTAAAGACTTTTGCGTCTCTTTGGAGAGTCACAATAGATCAAACAAAGACAACCTAACAGGTGTATTAGCCAGCTGTGCCAGTATGTCAAAGTTGTAAGGCCGATCCATGCCTTCGGAAGTTGGTGCCTTCAGAGACTTGTCAAATCGTGTCTCATTTTTCTTAGCTTTGTCGATAGTTGAGGGATTAGATGGACCGGCTTCTAAACTTGTGGGGGGGGCAGCAGGAGCTTGAGAAGGTACTGTATCTTCTTGTGCGGGGTCATAAGTCCGTAGGTAAGCTTCCTAGATCGCGTCTCGCTAGATAAAACTTCGTAAATGAGAGAAGACACCATATGGCATGATTTGTATTTCTTACCCCTCTTTACTTTGGAAGATACCACCCCTACGTCATTTCTTGCACAAGGTCTGGATGGACCCACATGATCTCACCACGTTCTGTCGTGAGGGGCACCAAGGTTGAGTTGCGAGCTGGTGGCAGGTTGACGACTTCCATTATTGCCTTAGGGATTGGGACTACACCGTCTGGGACTTCTGTAGGAAGAAAGTCACCAAATTGAAGAGAGATCATGTTAGAAGATACGACCTTGTCTTCAGCTTCGAGGTTGATCACTTGGTTGTCGATAAGCTGTTGTATCTTCTTTTTCTGGACGATGCAATCCCTGGTAGAGTGGTGCACGTACTGATGATAAAGACAGTACTTGGGATCGTTGAGTTGGTTCGCCTCCGCAGGACGTCGTGGTGGAGGCAATGTCAGTTTATTACCCTTCATCAATGTGTGAAAAATGGTAATAACATCATCTTCGTCAAAGAAGAAAGTCTCCTTAGGTTTGTCAGGAGCGCCCTGAGAATTGGAAGCTCCCTTGGAAGTATCGACCTTCAAGCCTTCTTTCCCTTTACCCCCACGGATAGGGATAGTTTGAGGGTGCTTGCCTTTGTCTTCAGATTTGGGTCTTGAACCCTAGTAATTCCAGATTAGAGATGTCATTTTCAACAGCATCAGCGGCCCCAATGAAAGCAGGCCATGTATCATACTTATGTATACCCAGACAGAACTTTACTGTAGGAAGGAAGTTATGTCGACAAGTATCCATAAGTTCTGAGTCTGGTATACCGAAGGGCATCTTCAATGCTAGTCGCCTGAAGCGTTCGATGAAAGCAATAGCAGACTCAGTCTTTCTTTGCTTGGTCTTAATGAGGATGGACATACAAACATGCATGCCAATCTCATAAAACCTGTTGAGGAATAACCTCTCCAAATCTTTAAAGGAATTAATACAACCGTCAGGCAGACTGCAGAACCATTCAAAAGCTACCCCATGTAAAGTGCTAATAAATAGCTTGGACAAGAACGAATCATCCCTGGATAAGTGTAGAGTCTACGTGTTGAAGTATGTCATGTGTTGGCGAGGAGAAGTCATCCCGTCAAATGAATTTAGCGTCAGTGGCTTGTAGTTAGGAGGGCAAGTAGCATTCTCCCATTCAGGAGAATAAGGTTGAGATATCCCCATCTTCTGAAGGTCGTCTTTGTATGAGATGGTATAGAGATGGGCAACAAAAGAATCAATTATATCATGTTGATTGAGCAGATGTTGAGAAATGGCAGCTATATGGTTGTCAGGCGTCGTTGGTGAAGGACCACCCCCAGTATTTACAAGATTTGAAGGAGACACAACGGAATGATACTCCTTCTGTAGTGAAGGAGGGTTGTTGTTATGAGCCGGACTAACGTATGCTGAGACGTTTGGTTGAGGTGGAAGAACAGCCCTAGCAGTTTGGACTGCCATGATACTGGTAAGCATGTCAGTGATCTTAGCAAATGCTGTTTCAAGACCCTCTAGCCGCTTGTTGGTCTGATCACTGGCTTCTTCAGGTCTCTCTTCATCTGCCATGTATGTAGATAACATGCGAGGATGAATAAAGGAGACAGTACAACTGGTGCTGATACTGTCTATCTTTGAGTTGAAAAGTCCCTCGTCTTTAGGTAAGGGAGGTAGATAGTCACCGTCAGACTCGAAGAGATCATCGTCGTCTGGAAGGCTATCCTCGGTGTGAAGGTCATCTGCTTCATATTCTGAGGGAATACTACCCCCAGCTGAAGGATCATCACCTCTAGCTTGGGAGTCCTTATCTATACGGAATCTCGTCCTTGATCGAGTACCCACATAGACTCCTTCAGATGTAACAGCTCGCTGGCTATCTGTTGGCAGACTTCTTCTTTTATTCGCAGAACTGAGAAAAAAAGTTGGGTTCGTGGTCCACCTTCTTTGATTGGGGCTCCCGTAAGGAGGACCCCATGAAGCCATATTGGATGAAACACATAGCGGCTTTTCATCATCAGAGCAATGCAGTCGTCGAAACACGGACTGCCTCTGAGGCAATCTCATTGCCTTAGAGCAGCAATAGTTGATGACAATACTGGTGCACGGATGTACGCCATGAATTGCCGTATCCTCCCTCGCTTTACGCTTATGATTTATCATGTTGCGTAAATCAACGGAAGGGAGTTTTGCCTTAAAACCCATGTCACATGCATCGCTGAGCTTTGCATATGGGTTTGTAAGGAGAGTTGGCACATCCGGACTTAGTTCACGTGCAGGGGCAACCCCCACACCTAAGTTCTGTAATGACCTTGAAGACAGCCCCGTGTTATACATGATGGGGCCTGTCTTTTTGCTGTAGACGCATAGCCTTGGGCGCATGCTTCCCTGAAGTCCTGGCAGCATGTCTGGCCCTCCTAGATGTGGGTGCATAGAATGGGTCATCAGAGCCTGGGTGCATAGCCTTGGGCGCATGGCCCTGGGCTTATAGCCTATCGTAGATAGAAGTCCTCTGGTTAGAGCTATACGCCCACATAATACCTCGGGCGCATGACTCTGGGCGCATGCTTTGGAAAGCAGCATTGTTTTCTTCCAATTTTGCCTTCTTCGTTTGTGAGCCTCGCTGGGTTTGTCCAGAGCGTTGAACACTTTAATTCTTGGCATCGTATTGTCTTTTTGCCAAGTTTCAAGTGTTAAATACTCTGTTGTTGGTTGCACAAAAGGGAAGTCGCTGGGCTAGTAGAGCTCGGAGCGGTATGCGCCTTCTTCGTGTTAAGAGCCTCTATGGAATAGCTATGCGCCCACGTGGAAGGCCTATGCGCCCACGTGACATAGTTCTTTGGTTGTATATCTTCTATGACGCTGACAGGATATGTACCACGAGCCTTCGGAAGCTAAGTCTTGCGAGACTTGTTTGGCTTCGCTGATTTTGAGGGCGTAGAGCTATCCCTCGAGAGCATCTCTTTGAATGCCTGCTGATCGAATTTTATGATCAACATCTTCTGAGTGCTCCCCACTTTATCGGTATCGGATTGCGTCACCACCTTCTCGTCAGAGGAAAAGGTAGTCCCTAACATATTCGCCATTTTTGTGGATACATACAAAAAAGAAGAAGAAATGCTATCTTTTCTTATTGGCGTAAGGCACCACAAATCGAGTACGTCTGAGAGATCCTGCGCTGAGGATCCCCGAGTACAAAAAGAATTATGAGGAATGGAATGATGGAGATCGAGCGGCAGTTGCTCCTTTACTCCGCTGACACTCCGATTACAAAAGTGGGAGAAAACCTAAGAAAATTGCTAACTCTCGGCTCACTGGCAAGAAGGGAAGCAATTTGGCTCTTGAAATGCTCTTCGTTTTGTCTGCCTTTGTAGAGGGGGACGTCCTTTATTTATAGTCATTTTGGCACTGAAAACGACTGTTATGCACCCATAGGTAGAAAATACACTGATTTCACTATGGGCGCATAACACTCCTTTGGGCGCATAGGGTGTAGGCGCATGGATACTGGATGATCGTGGGTAGATCATGGGGTTGACGTGGAGTTGACGTGGCCGCATGCTTCGGTGCACGATTGCTCGTGAAGACTGACGTGGTCGCATGCTTCGATGCATGATTTATCATGGAGTTTGATTGAGTCGTAGGGATCTGATGTCTTGGGCGCATAGAGCGGGAGTGAGTTTATGCGCCCACACTTGGGTGCATGTTTGATCTGCACGAAAACAATGTGGGCACATAGACCCTCTTTGATCATGTGGGCGCATAGGTCCTCATTGATCATGTAGGCGCATTACCCCGTTTGGTTGTGTGGGCGCATAGCTTCTTTTGTCTTCTTCATATGGGATACATAATCTTGTATTTTTCATGCTTCTACATATGTATGTGTGTGTGTATATAATATATATATATATATATATATATTAAAATATATATATATTAAAATATATATATATTAAAATATATATATATATATATATATATATATATATATTAAAAAATATTTTATTTTATTTTATATTTTTACTCAAACACTTCCATTTTATTCAAATCAAGGCACAAAATTCCAAAGCCTTTACAAGTAAGCGTGAAGTAAGAAGAAGAACAAAACAGAAGGCTTCCACAAACTTCGCGAAAGATCAGGATAACACGGATTGCCAGAAGTCCTCCAAGCCATGTTTGCAGTGCCTGCTAACTGTGTGGGTCTGTCGAAGAACCTCCCGGATTAACATGTTTGATTTGGTTTAATTTGCTGCTAATCACAATGAGGAGGGGGAGTGATCCGACTCGGTAGCGTTGAGGTGGAAGAGACTGGAGATGATCTCCAAATCCAACCACTTCGAGTTGATGGGGGTGCACTCAAGGTGGGAGTATTGTCTTCGAGCGCCCTCCTACATACTAAACAAGGTGAAAGCACTACCGGTGAACTGGAGGAGGGACATGTGCGCGTTAAAGATAAAGCTGGTGAAGTCGTGAATGGCTGCCGGAGGAGGGGGCCGGCCTTCCGACTTCTCCTCTCTGCAGGTAATCGTATTGAAATTGCCAACACAGAGCCAGGAAAGATCGATGTGGTGCAGGTAAGTGTTCATCAGTTCTTTCCAAAGTTGTCTGCGCTCGGGTTTGTCGCAGCTACCACGTACGATGGACAAGAGGGAGCGGGAATGGAGCATGGGATGTTCCACCCAACACGAGAGGGCCTGTCTCGAGTCATGTATGATACCGAACTTAACATCGGGCTTGAAGAGGATCCAAATATCTGACGACCAACGATAACTGAGGTGAAGCCAAGGTGCAGCTGGATGGACTTGAGTTTGTTTGGAGGAATTTTAGGTTCAATAATCCCGAGGATGTCGATTCTGTGAATTTTCTTGAGACAGTTTAATCTTCTCAAGGTAGGTTTATTGGCGAGGCCTTTAACATTCTAAGAGAGGATGTTAAGCATTGAGGTTGCTGGATGGGGGGTTTGTTGAGTTTCGCGGCTGACATAGTGGTTCTGGCCGTGACCTCTGTAGCGCTTCCGTGGGTGCTTCCTTTGTTGGCTTTTCCCGTGATGGGGACAGCCTTGTCGACCCCCTGTATGATTCTGTCTGTCTCCTTGTTCAGGTGCATGTAAACCTCTCCGGCAATCTCTACGACGGCTCCGAAGAATCTATTTGTGGTATTGATCCCAGCGGTTAAGGCTTGTTGCATTCTGGCAATCGGTGCTTGGCCAATGTTGACTAAGGCTTCTGCACGAATATTGGCGACCGCTTGAAATGTGGTAGGGTTGGCTGTATTAGGAGTTTGGGGGACCTCCTTGCCCATTGAAGCTGGTGGGGATGTGGATTCGGGTAGAGTTTCCCGAGGCGAGGACTCTGCTGAATCCGTGTCGGGAGCCTCAATGTTCTTTATCTCCTCACCCAGGATATAGGACTCTGACTGTTCTCTAAAGGTGGAATGATCCTGGGAGGCGTCTGAAAGAGCCGATGCTAGAATGTCGAATTTATTGGTAAGGTTGAGGACTGGGGATTTGTAGGGCACGCTGGCTCTTCCCGGGTGTTCGGGTTTCGCAGTGCTGGGATTGCCATCGCTGGCTACAAATCGAATGTGGGAGTTAAGTAACGGGAGGAGAGGAGATTTTTGAAGGTGGCGGAGCTTCCTGTCCATTTTAACAGGGGCGTCCTTTCTAGCCTCTTTCTTCTTCAGTTCAGGGTGCACGCGAAAGCAAAGCTTGGTGGAGTGGCCGCACATATGATAATGGTTGCAGAAGATGATGTTATTATCGTAAACGATTTACTAGGTGTGCATCCTGTTGCCGAGCGAGATTTGAATATGGTTGGGGGGTCTTTTTTAAGGTCGAGCTCCACACAAATTTTAGCGTAGTTTGCTTTGAAGAGGTTATTAGTTTCTTCTGCTGCAGCCACATGCATCCCAAAGGAGTTGGCAATGCACTTTAATGCAGCCGAAACAAAGCAAATGAGAGGAAGGTTGGGTAAGGTCACCCAAGTCGACACGATGAATGAGTCTTCTTTAGTGGTAAAATCCTGGGACCATCTGACAATTTTTATGAGGTGGGAGTCGACCCTGCTAGAACCTCTCGCCCAAACGTTCTTGTGATCCGTGAGGGAGGATAGGTGGAGGACGATGTGCTTGGGGTCCAAGGGGGCCACTCTGTAAACTGCGGTGAGTCCCCATCCTGCGATCACTTCTTGGACTCGCTGAAGTTTGGGGCACCTAGTAGTGAACTTGAGGACGAAAGTGTGCAGGAAGGAAGCTGTCAGCGTTGCCATTTTAAGGTTTGAAAATGGTACGTGGATGAGAGACGACTCTGACGAGTAATCAACTTCAGGAAGGTCTACGTCATAGAACAGCAAGGTTGCTTGTCTGATATGTCCGGGCGGAGCTTATCTGCATACGACGACTTCAGGCCGGGAGGCACCGAAGGAGGGGGTGCCCAATGTCAAGGGGCACAGAATACGCAGGAAAGGAAAACGAGTGCGCCGCTATGACGGGGGATTGAGCCGGTACCGCAGAGCCGATCGCTGAAGAGTGAGCGGCAGGAGGGGACACCGCCGGTGCAGGGGTGTTGTAGTGCAGCTGCTCCATGAGCTCCGGGGGAGGGGGACGACAGGGGAAGGGGTCAAAGGACCCAAGAATAAGCATCGGCGGGGACAACAGACGGAAGAGGTGGCGCCAGCGCCATTAGGTCAGCGGGTAGCGGCTGACAGAGTGGAAGAGGCGTTGTCGAGGAGGGGTGAGAGCTGGGGGTGTGCCTTTCTGAGGGCGGAGGGGAAGTGCGCCGAACGCAGGAGGCACAGGGGCAGCCAAGCATGGAGCACCAGAAAAGGCGCCACCGAGAGGGGGGAGTAGCAAGGTGCGTGCCTGAACAGGCGCCGGGGAGAGAGGCAAGTACGCGCCCAAATAGGTGCCACTTGGGAGAGCGACAAGGATCGCGCCTAAACAGGCGCCGCCTACAAGAGCGGAAAGGTGTGCGCCTAAGCAGGCACCACCTGGGAGAAGCAACTCGAACGGAGCTGAGCGCCTGAACAGGCGCCAACCAACTTCGGCAGAGAGAGCGTGTGCCCTAACGAACGGGCCGGGTCCACCGACCTAGGGAGTGTCGTGTCTCTCGAAAGAGGGAGGAAAAATTCAAAATTCTGACAGCCGACCTCAAAGAAAGGGAAAGTAGAGGGAGGACCGAGGCAGCAGCAAGAGCGGTCCCCGAGTGGGGCAGGAGGGCGACAAAGGGCGAGATCTCCGAAAGGGGCGGAGCAGCTGAGACCACCATCGATGGGGGACCCTCGTCGGAGACGGAGGAGCAGGAGGTCAAGCCCAGGCCGGGAAAAGGCAGAGAAGGATGACGAGAGCCTGGGTGGGCCTGGCCGTTCTCGAGCAGGGAGACGGAGGGGGGAGGGAAGGGGGAATAGGCGAAGGGGTGGTCGGGAGGCAGCCCTAGCAAAGCCAAAGTGTCTGGCGGTCAGGGCGCCGCCCGCGGAGAGAACCGGAGGGGATCCATGGAACAATACAGGTGGAAGGGAGAGGAGGGAGGGGAGCGGAGGGGCGGCCGCCGGGAGCAGAGGGCCTGTCGGAGGGCAGGACCTACAGCACGGGAGCCCGGAGCAGAACATGAGCAAATATATATATATATATATTTTATATATATATATATATATATATATATATATATATATATATATATATATATATATATATATATATATATTATAATTTTGTTATCCAAGCTGTTTATGAAATTTCGATAATTATTGATTGTATTGGGTTCTTTGGACGTGTAGCAACTCTGGACTAGTGCTAATTGCTAGAATAGCTAATTGCTAAGGTAATGTCACGCATTGGTAAGAAACGTCTCATTTAAGTCTAGGGAGGGTTGCTGTCGGTCTTTTATAAACTGTGAAAATTGGAGTCTGAAATACGATGGTGACTCTGCCAAAAATTTTAAGAATTTCTAAAGGTTGTCAATTTCGTAATACAGAATTGGTTATATATATATATATATATATATATATATATATATATATATATATATATATATATATATATATATATATATATATATATATATATAACCCAGTTTATAGGAATTTTGAGTCAGTTTTCTTAGAGACGAACTTGTGTTTAATACTTAAATCATATTGGTCGATTTTCCTTTAGAACTTGTATCGCATAGGCCACAGACACAAGTTACGCAAACGAAACAAAATTCAAGTTTCTAGTATATCTGCTATGTATCAATTGAAAGAATTGTTACCATAATTGGTATGCTCATGTTACATCGAGGTTCGAGAATGAGATAATATACTTGAATTCAATTCATGCTTGAAATCATGGAATTCAGGATAAGATATGTACCTAAATCCTAGAATCTGAAATAAGATATTTACTTGAATCCTGGAATTCTAGACAAGACATGTTCTTGCATATGAAGATTTGAAATGAGATACATAACATAGCTAATACAAGATAATAGAATAAGGATTGTTTATATCACTAGGTTAGTGAATTTGTCATGATCCGCTCCTGAATAATCGGGTTCGAATCGAGTCATGCCCGACCTAAGCTGTCGTTGACAGCGATAGTCAGCTGTCTGCTCCAGTCATCATCTAGTATAATCATGTTATCTCATCACATCGTCTATCATGAGTCATCTACTACTAATCTTCACAGATCACTATGCAATTATTACAGGCTTATACATGAATGACCGGATATATAGCCGGTAGAAGATAAAGGCTATCTTACGATAATATATACTCAAATACATCCAATCAATCTTCTATACATGAATCTACATCTCAATATCCGGTGGACTCCGCTGCTAGCCATGACAATCTAAGGAATCAATCTCACCTGTAATCAATGATCCTATCAGGAAAGAGCAAAGTACAAGTAGCTCAACCAATCACGGAATATCAAAGGAAAAAACAGAAACGAGTAAGTATAAAAAAATAACTGACAATGCACTAGCTACCTAAACTTGCAATAGAACACCGTCAAGCATGTAGGGCTATCAAGTCAAGCGTATCGTACAATCGTATGCTATCAGTCAAGTGTATAGTTAGGCATACCATGTACGGTATACTATTAGGAGTAAGGTATATAGCAACAATATGCTATCAGGCATGTCTATGGTAAACATACTGTGTACTATATACTAGCAGTCAAGTAAACAAGCATGTAGTATAGGGCACCGATATACTAGCATGCAAGTACAGTATAAGGTATTTCGTGTAGTATAGGGCACCGATATACTAGTATGCAAGTATAGTATAAGGTATTTCGTGTCTATACTCCAATCAAGTACACGCTCAGGCTTAGGTGACTACATGCCCTTTGGTGCTCTTCCCTCCCCTCCCCGACATGATACGAATGCAAGCAAGTGCAAGAAAAGCACAAGCAAGTCAAGTGCAATATGAATGCAAGCATGTAATGATTGAGTTCAAGTACTTGTCTTTTCTCCGAGATTTGCCAATATCCTCTATGGCACCTAAAAAAGGGAAAAGTAGATTTAGAAACTTCCTAGTAAATCTCCAACTCATCTAATATAATCCTTAGCTTAATCCATATTCACTTAGCAATTTACTAAATTAACTAACATCCTACACTCTATCAAAAATCCCCAAAAGCTCAGGGTGACCCATTCCTCATTCTTACTTATCACACCCTGTCCCTGTCCAGGCCCAAGACTGGCCCAACCAAACCCTTGGGCTAAGAACACTTGAAAATAGACAGACTAACATCCTCTAATGAGCCCAAAACCAATAGCTCAACAGAAATCCTGAGCTCACTAACTCTACCTTGTAACTGTAACTGAAATAGTCCCTTCAAAAGAAACTAACAATCAAGAGCATTCAAATATGTCTTATGAACTCAAACCTAGTCATAACCAACAGCTATAGCACAGTAAATATTCAAATATAACGGCTAGGTGCTAATTGAAACTTCTCGCTAACCACTGATACTCATGTTGCTTGCCTCAGACTGGTAACTTATCTCCAGTGTCGCTACGACACAGACACGATGATGCATCCCTAATCTCGGCCAATACTCTGCCACTACCCTTGTCGTAATGAAAATGACACACAAGAAGATATTTTACCTGTGTTAAAGGCGTACCCGACTGTGTTCGATACAATAGTTCACGCATCCAGAAATGCCAAGGAGGCTGACATGGACATTACATCAAACATCACATGGGCAAAAACAAAGAATTAGATTAGATAAGCTCCTCCAAATGTTTTGACTCCAGAATTACAAAAAGATTACATGAGGACATCTCAGAGTAGATCACAAATTAGGGATCGACGAGTTCTTACCAAAATCTTCACAAAAATTGATCGCTCAAGATCCTGTCCCATGAATACGTGCCAACTTGTAGCCGATACTTCTGCTAACACCAGAAAAGGACTGTAGCAATTGTTACACTGAATTTTTATTGATCTATTCGATCGAAGCTGTGATCAGTCATCAGGGATCAAGAGATCACACCATGGCCATAGCTCAATAGAGGAAGCATTCATGAGAATGATCAGAGAAGAAAGAAGACCAACACCGTGGCAGAATTATTATCGGGAATCATGATCGATCGCCATGGCCAGGCTCTGATCTTCGTAGAGGAAGAAGAAGAAGGCGACAGCGTCCAATCCGACAGCACTTTGCTAGGCTTTTGGAGGTAGTGAAGACGAAGATGAGGAGGTCCTATAAATAGGCAGGGATGGTCGGGGATCGGTCGATCGAACAGCCAGGTTCTTGCCAGCCACTAGAAAGAATCTGGCTCAGACTTGATTTGAATCCCAGTGTTGAGAAGTTTTGCAGCGACCTCATTTCCAATCCAGTCTCGGGCCCTTTCCCAATTCCAATCTCCCGAGCAATCCCATAGGTCACGGATAGTGCTGTTGTTTGGGGTTGCCAGTAACTAGGGGAGGAGATCATCTCCGTTCCAGCGTTCGAAGAAGAGAGAAGATTCACCTGTTCCCAACTTGGGACGGTATATATATATATATATATATACATATATATATATATATATATATATATATATATATTGGGTGTCCGGCCATCCTCACACAAGCCCGTGGCCACTGCCACCCAGCCGGCTTGTGCGGGATGGGGGCTCGATCCCAGGTCTTCCCGCCAAGAGCCTCCCCTCCTGCCACTTACGCTAGGAGCGCCGGACACACACACACACATATATATATATATATATATATATATATATATATATATATATATATCGATCCCAGGTCTTCCCCCTCCTGCAACTTACGCTAGGAGCGCCGGACATATATATATATATATATATATATATATATATATATATATATATATATATATATATATATATATATATATATATATATAGTGCGGACATGCGGTTGGCGACGATCTTGGAGATGATTTTGTTGGAGAAGGTACACAGGCTGATGGGTCTGAAGTCTTTAAAGGTCTCCGGATTTTCCTTCTTTGGTATGAGAATAAGGTTTGCTCGGGAGATGGCTTTGGGGTAGCTCGCTTCCTGGAAGAAAGCGATCGCGGCCTTATGAAAATTAGGTTTGATAATATCCCAACAGGTACGGAAGAAGGCCCCGGAGAACCCGCCAGGTCCGGGCGCACTGTACGCTCCAAGAGCCCATACCGCCGACTTGACCTCCTTCGCGGAGGGGGGGATCAATAGCTACTCATTCTTGTCCTCGTTGATCAGGTGGGGAACAAAGGCTAAGAAATCTTCGTCCTTGACGATGTCCTCTTTGGAGAATAGTTTGGTGTAGAAGTTAGCCGTCGTCGCCTGGATGTTTTGTTGTTCTTTGATTAAGAAGTCGTTGTCGTCGGAGATTTGGTGCAGATTAAGATGATGACGGCATCCTTTGACTTAAGCATGGAAGAAGGCAAAATTCTTATCACCATCTGCGTCCCAGGTCAATCTTGCTTTTTGTTTCCAGAATTCCATCTCGACTTTCAGCCGGGACTTGAGGAGAGCTTTCGTGAGGTTTAGAGCGGAGCGGGCCTCTAGGGATCTGTTCGAGGCGAAGAAGATCTCAGCACGATTGTCATCATCCTTTGCCGTCTTGATCACTTGGAAAATGTTCCCGAACGCGAGCTTGCTCTAGGATGCGAGGGTGCTCCTGGTGGCATTAAGCTTGGCTGTTACGCTCGCGAGGGGGTCCGGGTTGCTCGTTGAGCTCCAAGCGGAGGCCATGATGTTACGAAATTATGGATGATGGCTCCAGAAGTCGAGGAAGCGGAAGGGTTTTTTTTAATAAAGCTGGAGTTGATGCTGATCTTGACTAGTAACGGGGAGTGATCCGATTCGGTGGTGTTAAGGTGAGAGAGGTTAGAGATGAGCTCCAGATTGGACCAGCGGGTGTTGACCAGGGTGCTATCTAGACGGAAGTATTGTCTTAGAGCACCATCCTGCATGTTACACCAAGTGAAAGCGTTGCCAGAGAACAGCAGGGGGGACAAGTAGGTTTTGAATATGAAGGTGTTGAAGTCGTTTATGGCCGACTGGTGGGGGGTCTCCCTCTCGACTTTTTCTCTCTATGGGAGATCGTGTTGAAGTCACCAATGCAGAGCCACGGAAGGTTGCTGAGGTTGAGGTGGGTAGCAATCAGGGTATCCCAGAGTAAATTACGATCGGCGATATCGCAGCTGCCATGTATGACGGAGAGGAGGGATCGAAACGAGAGAAGGGGGTGTTCTACCCAGCAGGATAGACCCTGATTCGAGTCGTAGACGATGCCGAATTTGCATTCGGAGGTGAAAAGGATCCATATGTCATGGCACCCAGCGACGGCGGACTGGAAGCCGAGTTGAAGCTGGATGGATTTGAGTTTTCTTTTGGGGATTTTGGGTTCGGTGATTACTAATATGTCGAGCCGATAAATTTTTTTGAGGTTGGTTATTCTCCTCAAGGTGGGTTTATTGGCCACTCCTCTAACATTCCACGAAAGGATATTAAGCATTGGGGTGGTTGGGGATGAGTGTTGAGCTTAGTGGCGGACCGAGTGGTCCTGGCCATGGGCTCTTGGTTGTGTTTTTTCTTCTTGGGGATTTTGGGAGCACGCTGGTTCATATCTGTGGTGTCTGCCTCCGATTCGATGGTGTCAAGGGCGCTGGGCCCAAAAGTCGGGGGAGGGATGTCTTCTTTCTCAATGTCTGCTAAAGCGCAAAGGGGGTTGTTGATGTCCAGGAAACTGACTGCCCTGGCTTGCCCCATCCTGTCCTCGGGGATGATGCCAATGGCAGCAAGGTTGAGCCCGAGATCTATGCCGAGGACAGGGGGAATTTCTGATGTGGCCAGGGTGGGGTGCACGATCAACGCCAGCCAATTCACCTCCTCGCAGACTTTGGAAACCCTAGTGGTCAGAGTTTGGCTAGGAGCGGGCTCTCCCGTTCGACGTCGGAAGAAGGGGGGAGGTGAGGATGTCCAACTGGTTGTGGAAGAGGATGGCCGATGGGTCGGCCGGGGCGATGGCTTTGGCTGGCGATGGGCTGGGAGAGCCCTCGCTGTTAACGAAGTGGGAGTAGGAGTTGGGGAGGTAGAGAATTGGTTTCGATAAAATAGATTGGGTCATCTTTGGAAAATGTAGTTGGCGATGGGCTTTCTTCTTCAGCTCCGGGTGGGCCCTGAAGCAATACTCCATGAGGTATCCGCGAGTATGACAGTGTTTGCAGAATATAATGCTGTTGTCGTACACCAGCGTCTGAGAGAGATTGTCCTCCGAGCTCGAGCTGAATGAGGGTGGGAGGATCGGATGTCAGATCTAGCTCCACGTAAATTTTTGCGTAGTTGTCTTTGGAGAGATTACGGGTTTCCTCAGCGATTTCTACTAGGGTTCCGAAGGAGCTGGCGATATGCTTCAGAGTTGTGGGGGCGAAGTAGACCAGGGACAGGTTTGGGAGTGTGATCCACGTCGAGATTATCGACGAGTCCGCTTTGGGTTAAAACTGGGGGACCATTTGGCGATCTTGATATGGTGATTGCCGATACTGGTGGTGCTCTTAGCCCAGACTAAGAAGTAGTCGGAGTCAGGGATAGATGGAGCAGTATGTGTTTGGGGTCCAACGGGGCAACCTTGTATGCTGACGAGAGACCCCATCCAGCAATGGCTTCTTGGACAGTGGTGAGCTTAGGGCACCAGGACATGAATTTCAACACGAACGTCCTCGCAAAGCTCACCAATAGAAAGAAAGCATCTTCGGCCAAAAATGGGACCCGGATGGTTCCATCGTCGGACGAGCTCGGGAGAACTATGTCTGGCAGAGCGGGGCTATCGGACAGGGCAGGAAGCTGCATCCCGCGATCTGGCCTCAGAATCTCAAAGAAAGAAGGCGCCTTGGGGTGGTTTGCTGCGCTCGAGGATGGGGAAGTAGAGGGCGCATAGCCTCCGACCACTGGACGGCCCGGCGTATAAGATCCAAACGAAGTGTGGTACTGGGGTAGCACTGTGGGAGGCGGTCGAAGGCGCATGCTCAACGGGATGCGGTGTGGGCGCATGACCACCCGCCCGAGGAAGTGAGGCGAGGCCGGGGGGATGTGAGTACCACCGCGGGCGCTGGCCACCCCTCGGGGATGATGTCAGGGAGGTAGATGCGTAGTCCCCTGCGATAGGTGGGGGCGCATAGCCGGACGGGGGCGCCGGGCCAACAGTGGACGCATGACCGCCTCCCGAAGACGAGGCCGGAAGTAAGCTCACGTACGACGACACAATGCGTACAGCCCCCAGGATGGGTGTATAGCCATTTATATTGTGCGTGGGCGTAGGGGCGGTCGGAGGCGTCGAGCCAACAGTGGGCGCATGGCCACCCCGCGATGAAGAGGGCGCATGGCCAGACTCTTCCGCGGGCGCATAGCAGGTGACCCCCTACCTTCACCACTGAGTGGGGGGAAATTCAAAATTTGAATTTGGGAGCTGCTACGCCGGGCGGGAAAGTCCTAAACTCGAGGGGGCAGATGCAGCTGGAGTCCGGTCTGCCGAACAGAGCGGAGAAGGAGCAACAGGGGGGGGGGCTGACGGCGAGCAAGGCCACCGGAGGGGTGGTGTGACGTCGGAAGGGGGAGGCTCCTTACCACCTGCGGACAGAGAGGGCTGGAGGCGGAGGGGAGTCGCGGTGGCTCGAGGGCTAGTGGCAGGGGCCAGAGATGGCCATCGGAGCCGCGGTGCCACCCTGGAGGTGCCGAGGCCGATGATAGCCAACTGCTCAGGTGCCCAAGGTCTCGGGCGGGGGGGCTTTCGGGGTCACGGCGCAGCGATCCGTAGGGCCGAGGCCAGGGTGCCGGGCCGATCGGCGATGGAGGAAGAAGATGTGGGATAGTCAGCGGGCTGCCGGCGCAGCGTGGCCCCTACGTCGGGAACGAGAGGGGGGAGTCATGCGGCCATGCGGAGCAGGAGGAGCTGGAGGAGATCAATTTATTATTATATATATTTGTCATATATATATATATATATATATATATATATATATATATATATATATATATAGACTTGGGCAACGATGAGCCTGGCTTGTGCGATGCGGGGCATCCACAACGTCGGAGGACTGACGAAAAATGGCCACGATCTGTGCTGGCGTGAGACATAATGGGGAGCTCCGTGCATGAAAACTCAACGGCTAGGGACGCTGCGCGGGCAATCAAGGACTGACACCATTCTACCACAAGTATAAAAGACGGCCGACCACGCGGCCTGTCGTGCGACGCCCAGTGGGCGTCGGGAAGACGTCCTAAGGGCGTCGTGCGGATAGAACAGGTGGCTGGGCGGCATCGGCTGTCGTAGGCGTTGTGAAGACGTCGGGGGCGCCTTTGGCATCGTGGGCGAAGCGAGGCGTTGAGTTGCCAGCGTCTAAAGACGTCGGTCTTCCCGTGAGGCTCGGGAGCGCGCGGAGTGCTAGAGGTGTACGTGTGGGACGATGATGAAAAAGCCAGTACGGACAAGATCCGGACGAAGAGTCCGAAGTGACATGACAATCGGCTAAAATTCATGTGCAGGGAGACACACGATTTAACCGAGCCCGCACGTGTTGGATAAAAAAGAAAAAAAACAAAAAACAAAAATATATATATATATATATATATATATATATATATATATATATATATATATATATATATATATATATATATATATATGGACTTTAACGTAAAAGAAGACTTTGCGATTGTCTCCGCGTGGGTTACCCTCCTGAACCTGCCCATTATTTTCTTCGCCCCCGCAGCGCTGCGGAGGATAGCCATCTCCTTCGGCACATTTGTGGCATCGACGGAAGAAACCCGCAACCTCTCTAAGGGGAACTATACTAAAATCTGCATAGAATTGGACCTACCGAAGGATCTTCCTAACCACATCCAAATCTCGTTCGGTGGCAAGACTCACACCCAATAAATCATATACGACAACAACATCATCTTCTGCAAACACTGTCGTATGCATGGCCACTCCACAGAACATTGCTTCCATGTGCACCCAGAACTAAAGTGGAAGGTAATCCGAAAGGTGGTACCCATTCGTTCGCCCAAGAAACCTCAACAATCACCCTTCTTACCTCTACCCAACACCCATATTTGGTTCGAAGCCAGCAACGACAACCGTCATACCCAAAAACAAGCTTTCCAGGGAAGAGCCATCGTCCCATACAATCCGTCAGGCATAAACCTCGCCAATAAATTTGATATTCTTGCTATTGAGTCCACAGAGGACCGCCTAAGCACGGAGATAGGTACGAACAATAAGGAAGAGGAAACAGAGAATTATGGAGACATAATTACAAAAATCGGATCAGATACGAAACCCACAACTTCGAAGATCCCTCTGGCTTTAACAAACATTGAAACAGCTACCTACAATACCTCCCATAATGTGGCCAACATACGAGCGGATGCTTTGGCCAACATTGGCCAAGCATTAGTTGCTATGTTACAACAAGGCTTGAACACTGGAATCACTGGCACAGATAGCTACTTCGGAGCTATGGCAGAAATAGCCAGAGAGGTCTACATTAATCCGACAGAGCAAACTGACATAACCAGAAAGGTGGCCGGGCAGGCTGCATCCACAAAGAAAAAATCCAACAAAAGAAGTGCTATTGAGGTCATGGCCAGGACCACTAGGTCAGCCGCGAAACTCAACAAACCCCCTCCACCCAGCAAGCTTAAAGCTTAACATCCAATCTTGGAATGTTAGGGGCCTTGCCAACAAACCCACCTCGAGAAGACTAAACAGCCTCAAGAAAATTTTCAAAATTGACATCCTCGTGATCATAGAACCTAAAATTCTACCCAATAAGTTCAAGTCCATCCAGTTGCTGTTAAAATACCCCTCGACTATTGCCGGCTGTCATGATATCTGGATCCTTTACACCGCTGACGTTAAGATGGGCACCATCCAAGACTCGAGACAAGCCCTCTCTGTTTGCCATAAAAAATCAAAGACAGGTATTACAGAATACTGAAATTGATTACAAACTCGATTGTACAAAGGAAAGCCTAGAAAGAAATCCTAGGAAACAATCTAAGTACAATTGTTTAGTTTTGATTTTGGGGGGTGACGGTAGAGGCTCGAGAAAGTGCTATCAACTCTGCCTTACTCCGTGGCCTATCTGATGCAGTCTCTAGCTCGTGAAGAAATTGCTTTTCTCTTGAAGGTTGCCAGCCTTTTGCAGGGGTGTGGTACCCTGCTATTTATAATAGGATGTATTTTGAGCCGCATAGACGGCTTACGGCCACGTGGCTGATTAGCACGCGAAGACCCGCTCTTTGGCTGCCATCTGTCGATTTGTTGGAATTTTGTTACAGTAAATCTGGGTAGTTAAGGACTTGGTCAGATTGCCATGTATCCTATTGCATATAGTTTTCTCAGCCTTCGATCATGTCAGGTCGTATGAGACTCATGCGGCTTGGATCATAGTTGCTCTTGGCTGCATGAAGTTTGGAGACTTTTGGGGCCGCATAAGTCTGAGCCGCATAAGGTTCATATGGCTTAGATGACACTCTTCTGGCCATATGGAGGCGTATGAACCCTGCCTTTGGGCGACGTCTCACGTCTTATCTTTCTTATCGAAGTGTCAGAACTATCATGTTTTGCCAGAACTTGTCAGCTTTATCAGTCGAACTGCTCCTCTTGGTCGCATATCTTTCTTCTACAGCTGTTTGTCGACGGGCCGCATATGTCTTTGAATAGTCATGCGGCTTTCCTTCATGCGGACCAATTTGGCCCAAAGCACCTATACAGTAATTTGTAATCCGCATGAATCTCATATTTTTTATGCTTCTACAAGACCCCCTTCAAAGTTCTCAAATTGCAAATTTGGAATACTTTGAAGAAGAAGCATAAAAATATGTCAAGTCGTAGGGAGTCTTCAATTTGCAGAAAGCTTTTTGAACTGCAGAGAGATCTTGAGTCGCAGGGAGATCCTTCTTCTCTTTCATCTTCGTCTTCCTGTCTTCAATGGCTTCCAAAGCTTCCAAGTCGACTGCGGCCAAAGGAAAGGGGCTTGCTTCTCCATCGAGAGCGGCAGACTCTTCTTTCACTCACTCCGACATGCACCCTCCCATCAAAGGTAAGGACAGTGGGAAGACGATGGCCATGTCGTATATTTTTAGGCGCAGGCCCGTGCTATATCACTTTCTGCGCAATAAGCTTGGTCGATGCGTGCCCTATCTCAGTTGAACCACATGTGTTCTGCATGATAAGGCTGTATGAGCTGAGTTGCATAAGCGCTGCATAAATGACCCATGACTGACTTGCATAAATACTGCATAGTTGTGCCGCATAAGTGTCTCCTAATTGAGCCGCATGGGTGTTTCATATCTTGAGCCGCAGGAGCACTTCGAGTCCCAGCCGTATAAGTACCTCATTACTGAGTCGCATGAACACTTTGTGACTGAGCCGCATATGTGTCTCATGACTGAGCCGCATGAGTAACTTTTTTGATTGAGCGGCCTAAGAGTCCCCCGACTGCGCCGTATGAGCATATGACTTAACCGCATGCGTCTCTTGCCGCATAGGTCTTGTTTTGGCTAGGTTGAAAGGATGAACCTCTAACTTTTACTTCTTCTCTGTCTTCTGCAGTGGACTTGCCCTTAGCTCCCTCGGGGGAACTTTTGATAGGATATGCTCAATCTGTGTTGGGTGTAAATTTTGACCAGATAGTCGAACATGTGTTGACTCAGATTAACCGAAATCAACCTGAAGACCGGTTGAGGGAGATCAGAAACCAGTCTTTTTTTTCTTACTTAGCATGATGAACTCCGGGAAATTGAATGGCATTCATCCGCCTATGTTTTTATTCGGGGATGCCCTGGCTATTTCAGATCCGAGCATCATAGAGACTCTTGAGAGTTGGGACTTCTATTTTCAGGGGGAGGCAATTCACATACCCTTGATGGAGTGTGTAGAAGCATTAAAAATATTGCTTTTAGTCCCACATCGGAAAGGATAAAAAGAAATGGCTCACTCCATTCTATAAATAGAGCCCCTTGCCTCCTTTGATAAGGGCACCAACTTCTCTTCCCTCCTTCCAAACTTGGACTCTTCCTATTACGCACCTTCGGGTGCTAAGTCAAAGAAGTCTAGGGCAGTGCAGGCTCGTCGAGCTCAGTCAGCTGTCCCAACCTCTGACCATCAAGAGCGTCCCGCTAAGCGGGCCTCTGATGGAAAGTTGTACAGAACCGTCCGTGTCCAGCCCCCGGCAGCAAACGGACAGGGTGGTTCTCAAGAGCCTCCTAACAAAGATCAAGGGCAAGTGATTTTACTAGACCCACATCAGGGAGCAAACATCATACCTACGCACTCGTGTGCTCGGGATACCCGGGCCCACAAAGAGAGTACACAGGTTGATCGAGATATTCCTCATGCGAGTCATGAGACGTCCTTCATCCGGCTCGGTCATGAGACATTCCTCATGCGCCTCGGTCATGAGACGTCCTTCATACGGCTCGGCTATGAGACATCTCTCATGCGGCTCGGTCATGGGACACTCTCCATGCGGCTCGGTCATGAGACATTCCTCATGCGGATCGGTCATGAGACGTCCTTCATGCGGCTCGGTCATGAAACATTCTTCATGCGGCATAGAACCCAGGAAGCTTTACGCGGCTCAAAATCCCTGGGAGCTTCATGCGGCCCAGATTCAACATGCGGCTCAAAAGGTCGAAGAGTCTTATACGGTTCGGAAAGTCCCAGAGAGCCGCATACGGCCCAGGAACTTTATGCGGCTCGGGAAGAGCCACATGGCCTCAGGCGGCTCAAGACAGGCCTATTACAGCTAGCCATAATTACTCCCTGCAGCTGGCCATTAAATGCTCTGATATAAAGTGACAGTTCTGACGGCTCTGACATAATGGAGAGACGCGTCATGCTCATCAAAAGATGAAAAAATCTCTGAGATAGCAGGCACAGTCCATGAAGTCCAAAGAAGCTCTCTATACGGACCGCCTAGACCACCCTTATGTGGTTCAGTTGGGGGTTCACCCTTATGCGGCTGTCACCCTCATACGGCTGCCACTCTACTCCCATGTGACTCGGATCATGGGGCCACCCCCATGCGGCTGCTACTCCTATGTGGCTCGGATCATGGAGCCACCCTCATGTGGCTCAGATTAAAGGATTTCCATGCGGTTCAGATATAGCCACCCCTATGCGGCTCAGATCATACGGCCACCCTCATGCGGCTCAGATTAAAGGATTGCCATGCGGTTCAGATAAGGCCACCCTTATGCGGTTCTGACACGGGGCCACACTCATGCGGCCCAACCATGACAGTCCTCCATACGGCTCACAGCAGTTGGGACACGTGGCGGGAGCTGATCGAATCTCAATAATTATATTTAATGCAGTCAATGAAGGACACATGGCGGGAGCTGATCGAATCTTAATAATTTATATTTATGAAGGACACGTGGCAGGAGTCGATCAAATCTCAATAACTCAGATTTGCTGCAATCAATATAACCGTCCAGATTTGGTCAAATCCCAAACAAATCAGATTTATTACAATCATCATAATTACCCGGATCAATCTCCAACAAATCATGCAGATTTGTTGCAATCAACATAAAAGCAAGATCAGGGCAAATCTTAACAAATCCTTGGCCGCTCTCTGTTTAAAATATAATCATTGCAAATCCTAATGATGACACTCCACTCCTATAAATAGCAAGGTGCCATTTCCTTGCAAAAGAGAAGAGAATTCCAGAGAGAGAGAGGACCCCCGGCTAGTTACACAGAGAGCTAAAGGCACGCAAAGAGGAGTCTCCCCACACATTCCGAAAGCATTTCTTCTTCAGATCCAAGGCTACGTCCGATCGTCCAAGGAGTAAGGCAAAGCTGCCATCGCTTTCCCGAGCCTCTATCGTCACCCCCCAGAATCAAAACTAAACAATTGTTCTTAGATTGTTGTACTTAGGTTTTCGTTCCTAGGCTTTCTTTGTACGAGCGAGTTTGTATTGTGAGTCTACATTCAGTCCTCCCATAAAACTGTTCTGTTCTTTTACAATCAATGGCAAATAGTGTGCCACTTTTCCTTATCCGGTTTCAATATGGTACCTTTTGATAGGAAGATGTCGAGCTCTCTAACCCTGGATCAGCAGGAGATCTTTGTAGGCCATATCCGTTTTAACAACCCCAAGAGGTCGGTGGTCCCAGTAAAGGAATCAATAAGCTACTCCGTTATCGGGCTGGCCCCTGGCAGTCTCATCAATGAGCTGAAGCCCAATATATTTTTCTCTGAAGCTGACACCTTTTTGAATCAGATTGCTCGCAAAGGGTCATACCCTACAGGAAGATTGTCCTTACTGAACTGGCAGCATTAATCCCCTTCATGGGCTAACCTGACTTCTTGGATCCTGGCAAGTATGAGGGCATCTTACGACAGATTGGCCTCTATTACGCCATTAAGGGTTCCTGCTATGGCTTGTTTATGAACCCAAAACTATTTATGGCATTGTTTGAAATGTAAAACTGCCAAACGGGGACCTTCTTCACTCCAGGTGGAGAGACGGGGCTTGCTCTTCACGAGATGCATGGTGTGTCCAGATTGCCCTGGGGCGATGAAGCTTATGAGGAGTATACTCCGACAAACAAAGAATTCGAAGAACTAGAATGGCGGTATCCTGGGTTCCTAGCCGTATATCAGGAATTGCTTTGTCACCATAGCACCTGTCAACAAATATCCAAGAAGAAGGATGATAGTTCAGAAGGGAACCTTCCTCATATCACGACTTGGATTGGCTATCTTTTTAACCTTAGCACGTCCGATCGGGTTGCTGTTAGGAGTCCCCAATCTCCAGAGCAGGTGGATGCTCGGGTGCAAAGTACTAAAAGGTCTCATACTGCTGGTGACAGATTTGGGAGCTTGAGTGATACTTTTAGCTATTATTATCATGATACCCAACCTCTGTCTGCTAAGGCTATCTTGGCCGGATATCTGATGATATGGTTGAGGGTTTGTGTCGTTTCGGCGGGTTCTGGTATGATCAAAAGGATTAGTCGTAACCTGATCCTTCCAGCAGTAAAGCTAGTTTTTGGGGGCAAGTTGGCTCTGCTTCCTGCTATGGTATGTAGCATCCATAGGGGTCTTCGTTCCTTTACGTCGAAAGTCATCGCTCTTGATCTTACGAAACCCTTCAACAGAATCGAGCTACCGTATCATTATTTAATGGGGTGGTTGTTGATGCATTACCCCTCTCTGATGCGACCTAGTCCGGAAGGTAATGCGACAAGTGACGATGCCTTCATCTACCATTATCGCAACATGCCCTGGAACTGTACCAACTTTCCTGATTGTCGAGTCGCTCTCGCGCGGGTGGATAGATACTCTTTTTTTGTGTCAGTCCCGTCTTTTACCGAGGAGGAGATGGGACGCGTTCACCTTGATAGTGCTGTTGCGCCCGAGTCTTTATCTGAAAAATTATTTTGCTGGTTGCAGAGTATCCGTCCTTCCCATCTGGTGTACCGCAACCGTAATGTTGTATACCTAGAGCGATACCTACCTAGCCGGTATTCTCTACAATTTGGGTATAGCTAATTGTATTTAAATAGTCCTAATCCTTGCCTGGGTTTCGAAGGGAGCGTCTTCGATGGTATCCGAGCCTGGCACTATTATTCGACGATCCATACCCAGGCTAACTTCAACTTACCTGATGCCGAGACTTCGGGGCGTATCGCATACATGGCGGCTCTTCGTTACTTATCTGTGAATGTGCCTCTTAACGACTTTGATCATCGTACCGGTTTTATTGTTGGTACGAAATTGGAGGAGCGACTGAGGGGCTCTCGAAAACGGACGAGGAAGGGAAAAAGAAAAGCTTCTGATTCTGACTCTGACAGCACAAAGGAGGAGGAAGATGACTCTGAAGATCTTCAGCCCTCTACAAGTCCTTTGGCTATACGTGTGCCTTCAGCTGTGTCGAATCCCCCATGTACACACAGCGGACCTGAACCTCTTGTTGCACGTAGACCTCGATATCAGAAGCGGATTGTGGCTAGGTTCCATAGGATTGGCATCAAAGAAACGGGTAGTGGTACCGAAGTTGATATGGGGGTAAGTTCTTTCACGACAAGCCCCAAAGTTGTCCTTGGGATGTTATCTGAAGGTTCTCCTTTATAGGCATCGGAGGAGACAAACCTTTTATCACCAGATATCGCCCATGCAGTTTTCCCTTTGGGTCACTACTCTGAAGTTGTGGGATCCTCACAGGCTGGCGCTGATATCACTACGTCTATACCTGGAGCAACAGGGGTGGAAAGGATAAGCCATGATGGTTTGGGTTCCGTCGCTGACCTCGCTGGAGTTGAAAAAAAGGTGGAAGGAGCTAAGACGACTTCGGCTGAGCCTCAGTCTTTGCCCTTCTCCTCTGGTAAGCTATATCGCTTTATTACCAAATAAGGAGAGAGATTTTTTTAACTCCATCTTCTTTATGTCAAGCTGATTGCTGGTTGTGCTGGACCTACAGGACCTGTCTCACCGCTACCGGTGGTGGATATGGCTGCGAAGGAGGAAATAGCCGAGGATCGAGGGGCTGACTTGGTACAAGAAAGGAACATTCCTTCTCCCCTACCGGCTCGAGTTAAGGGGCCTACCATCGTGTTGAACACAGACATCCCTGCTCCTTCCACCTCTTTGGCGCATGCGGGATCGGTTAGAACTGTCTCTTCCCCGGAACTTGATCCTTCTGCCCTGCCTAGCCTTCAGCTCCTTCGGGCTACGGAAAAGAAGATTGCTGCTGTACGAGAATTTCGTCACTCGGAGTTTGTTTCCCTTATAAGAGGATCTTCGAGCTCAAGTGTACCTCCTTTCTAGAAGCCTTCAGCTTCCTTAGGCGCTATCCCGTCGACGCCGTCCTCTCTAAAAATTTGGACGAGTCATCAAGGGATGTTGTCGAGAGCTTTTACCATCATTTGAAACGGGGGATCGAGGCTGCTTTGAGGAGAGGGACTTCATTTGACGTGGCCCACCACTGCGCCCAAGGCCAGATTGCCCTGCTGAAGTCGCTCCCGGGTGGAGAAGGGGTGGCCATCCTTCTGGAGCACAAGCTGGCATAGGCTAATCAGTGCCTAATCTAGTTGCAGAAACTATGACAAGTCGATGTGTCTGCCATGGCGGAGCATGAGCGTACTTTCCTTGTATCAGCTATAGAAAAGGTGAAGGCTGTTCAAGAGACGATCAAGCCCACCTTGGAGAAGGACCTCCAGAAGCTGTCCCTTAATTATGACAAGCTGAGCCAAAAGGGAGAGATTTACTTGACTCGTGAGGAGACCATCACTCGTGCTATGGCCGAAACTAACGAGCAGCTCCTCCAGCTCCAGGCTAGGCTAAGATCTCTGGAGACTGAGATCCAAGCCACTCGTCAAGAGAGTGAGAAGATCTGGAAGGAGACTGACAAAGTCACACGAGCCTCAGCTGCTTTAGAGGGAGCACTGAAGAAATTAGAAGAAAATTGGCAGGCTCATGCGCATCTGGAGGACGTCGAGAGGTTATCCCAGGAAGCTGAACACCGAGTCAAACTGAGAATTGAGCGCTCAACTGCACAGCTGGAGGGCAGTTGTGTGTTGCTGATGTGTAGCGGACTTTGCTCTCTTTTTTCTCTTTTTTTTGATAGATCAGAATACATTCACTCCTCTCTGATGAGCTTGTAATGGCATTTTGATGAAGAATATCCCCTAGGGGGACTTTTTGTGGACCTATTGCCCTTTGGTGCATTTTTAAAAATGCGAGCAAATAGATTTGAAAGATATTTGTGGACCTACTACTCTTTGATACATTGATGGTGCGAGTAATAGATTAGGATAATTTTTGGGGACTTATTACCATTTTTGTGTACTGGCGAAGCGAGTACTGATAACAAGTGGAGAGAAGACCGACATATTTACTCAGAGGTAACGAGGATGTGGTAAATATGGGTCAAAGCAAAGCCTCCCTACTCAGAGGTAATGAGGACATGGTAGGGGTAGGCATAATAGGGGTACACAGAATAACTCAGAGGTGCTATCAATGTGGAGGTTCTATGCATTGGGTGATTTGTTTATGATGGATAGAAAAACAACTAAGAGGTAATATGGACGTGGTTGTTTTTCTCATCGGGGAAATTTTGTGGACCTATTACCCTTTTTGTGCACTGATGGTGCGAGCAATAGATTGGGATAAGTTTTATGGACCTATTACCCTTCTGTGCACTGGTGGTGCGGGTAATAGATTTTGAAACGAAACCCAACAGGGGTGATATGGGCGTGATATATGGTAGTCGAAACATCAAAGCAAAAGTTCAGAGGTATCAATATACATGACTTGTCACTTGTAGAGATGCAATGCGAGTCCCCTCGGGGGGGGGGAGAGAACAGAGTGTAAGTTCAGGGGTACCTGATGTACATAACTCGACACTCTAGGTAGTATTTTTTTTTTCTTTTTTATCGGCAGCCTCTTATTGATGAGATAAGGAACTCTGTCCATGGGGATTACATCATCAGGAAATGTACCATCCGTCTGTGCCACTAGGTATTCGGCGAGTTCTACGTCCTCTTCGGCTACCCCCTGCGATCCCAAAGGTTGGGATGCCGTCTTGGGCAACTTGTGTAACACCCAGTTTTTCAGATGAGGGTAATTTTAAAATTTTGTATTTATAATTATTATTTATTGTATTTAAATCATATTATAATTTTTGGTGATTTTTAAACTATTTAAAAACTGTTTTAAGTCATGACTTATGATTTTGATGTGCTGCTAGTGAAACCCTAGTGACTGCATGACCTAGAGCCTAACCATGTCATTAGGATGATTTATTTATCATTTTTAGCCTAGAAATAATTTGGTTATTTTGGCTTATTAGAATTATTTGATTAAAATATTGATTTTGGTGGATACTTTGACTTTGACTTATTGAGACTTGGTAGACTAGCCTAGAAGCTAACCCTAGCTATGGTGACCATAGTCTAACTTAAGTTAGCCCATTCTAGTCACTTAGGATTTAGTTTTGAAATAGGAAAATCAAGTTTAAGTGAAATGACTTATGGTTTAATGCAATGATTTATGATTTTCATTAAATGACTTATGACCTAAGCCCATGGCCCATAACTAGAAGCCCTAACCCTAACCAAACCCTAAGTGACTAGCCACATAGGGATCCCCACCCTATATAAACACTTATTCATTAGTTCTTGCCTCTTTTATATCATTTCAACACATAGGAAAAGAAAGGTTTGTCCATTCTTCCCCAATCCATAGATTTCTTATTTTAAATCATTTTTAACTCTAGTTTCTTGCATTAGAGTCTAATACCCTCATATTTTTTAATTGTGGAGTTTAATCCCAGCCTTGGGACAATTTGGGAGCATTGGCTATCAAGGAGGAATCCCCCATTTGGAGCTTTATCATGCTATTTGCACCTATAGGTAAAACTCCTCAAATTATGTTAAAATTCTGTTTTCTTTGCATTTAGGCTAGATCTAGGTGTCCCCTAGTTATACCTAGAATTTGGGTGAATTTCGTGTCCGTTTGGTGTCCGTATCGGACACGTATCAATGTATGTGCATAGGTGTTCGACGAAATGCCTCTTAGAACTTTTCATTCTTGGTTTTCAAAATAAATTATATATTTGGGTAGGTAATCACATGTAGATTATGTATGTATGAGACAGAGCACATTTCTAGACATATTTCGTGTCCAAATCGGACACGCACCGCAAGCACGAGGCCCCGGTTCGCTGCCCTGCTGCTCGGGGTCGACACAGGACACGACACGACGAATCAGGTCCTGATTTTTGGTGGACATGGGGACCTAGTGACTGACACAACACACACAAAATTTGGGGGGATTTCATCAAGCTGATTGGGAGAAATCCCACCCGCACTAAAATTGCACATACGCACACACGCGCACAGGCACATCCTGATACGTGTTCGTATCAGGGACACGGTGACACATTGGCCAATTTTAGGGTGACACACATGTACCCCTATGTCCCCTCTAGGGCTGTGCACGAGCACGGGTCACATCGAGCTCTGTGTCGAGTCCACAACGACTCGACACGCAAGCACGGGGCAGTCTTCACTGCCATAGTCTGATTTTTGTCCCACTTCGAATTTGGACACTTCGTGTCCTGATTTTTGGACACATTGGGACACCACTGGACACGTGGGATATGCATCTAAGTTTGAACACATGTTTCTCCACTTGATTTGAAGTTTGATATTGAATTTGGGTTTTGAATAAATTGCTAACTGTCAACTGATGCACTAACTGAGATGCACTTTGTGTTCTCGACACTTGGACACCCTGGACACCAATTGACACTCACTTGCACACTCTCTATTGACACCATATGCTAAGTACCTTAACCCATATCATAAAGCCTTGTCCCTAGCTTAGAGACTAATAGCAATCTTATGCTTTTGAAATGCTCTAACCTATTCATCAAGTCCAATTCCTTTTGTAGATCATTTTCTCCATTATTACTGAACCATTTAGATCAGTCCTTGAAGCCCGATCACACATTCATGTGATGTTCTTCCATCTAATGCCCTGTCCTATTGATGGATTACTGTCCACATATTTATCTACTGCTCATTTCATGTATGTCCATGTATGGACAGCAAGTAGCCATTAGTTCACAGATATTGAGTATCATGTACCTGTACTGTACATTGATATATCCATCTTCACACTCTATCCATTCTTCCTATATAATTTGGCCAACTAATTCCTTTTGATGCAACCTACTTCCCATTTGATGTCCAGTCTAGAGAGTACTAAGAGCTTATTCACTGCTTTTCATTTGATATCATGCATCCTCTTCACTCAATGTTCAGTCCCCTAGATATGGTTCTATCCTCTCATTCAGAGATCAAGTTTTGGGATGTTGGTTCAAATTCCAGCTATCCTCATGTCCAAATCTTTTATCTCATGTTCAGCCCAAACTGAACATGTATCTGTCCACTATCCTTCTTGCTAAAGGAAACTTTCTGATACCACATTGGTATAGACCTTAGAGGTTGTGTATAGTTTCCCATCTCTGTGTACTTGTAACAGTCCATATACTTGATATCAGAATTGATGTAGGCATTGAATGTATGCAAACTGAGTTCTAAACTGAGAATGATATTGGATTGGGGGTTTTGGGTTGTAGTGTTCTGTCACTAGCATAGTGCAGTCCATTTAGTTTCTCAAACCAGGACTTAACTTAGTGTTCAGGCCTTGCATGACACCCCAATCAATGCATTGTGCAGGATAATTGCCATATTCATGTTCTGTTCACTGTGTGGTATCAGTTGAGAGGAGATTAGAGGCTCGGGTTAGCCCCAAAGCAGTGTTCAGTCTTGGGATATACTCCATATGTTCAGTCCTACCCTTCTAATATATCAATCATGCGATGATACATATCCTGTCCCTCCTTAACCTTTTTGATTTGATTAGTTAGTGTTTATTTCAGTTCAGTATTTGACTGAGTATAGTAGGATAGGACAGCAACAACAGCATGGCAAGGAAGCTACAGTAGCAGTAACAGTAAACATGGGAGCATGTACCAATGGGGTTAGGTTAGGTTCACAACAGTTGTTAGTATAAGTAGTTGAATTCTCCTAGGTTCGTGACTAGTGTCCTGCCCTTAGATATGCCTTGCCCATGTTCAGACCATGCATTAGTTCCCTATTCCCTTAGGTAATCAATTGTGAGTTGTATAGGGAGTACCTGTGTGAGTATGGGTGGTCTCTTATTATGGATATTCAGTTATGTCCTGCAATTATTGTTCAATAGAGGGCAATTGGCATATGTCCTAAATTGAACTTGGCTTTAGACTCTAATAGACTTAATACCCAACTCTTTTCATCCTTCATATTCTAGCTTATACCAGTTCTTGTTTGTTCAATGGATTGATACACTTAGAGTTGAGTCCACTACCTTGTTTGACCAAATCCATTCAAGATTCCAGGTTTCAGACTTTAAGGGAGAGGAGATTCAATATCTAGAGTATATAACATCTAGGTAAGGTTATCTATTTAGCCTAAGGATTTGATAGGTAATAGAGTGTTCATATTAGTCTAGATATATGTTATACATGTATGTATGAATGTATATGAATATGAACCTGTGTATGTATGTATCTAAGCATGTATGTAATTATATATATTGTATATAACATGTGTTGATTGTGACTTGTGATGTTGCTTGGTTGCTAGTTTAGGCTTGGTTAGGCCTAGTGAGACTTAACTGGACTAGGGTTGACCTAGTTGACTAGTATAATTGACCAAGGTTGATCAAAGTTGACTTGGACCTAGTTTGACCTAGAAATCATGTAGATTGCATCGTAGACTTCATTTACCTTATTTTGAACATATTATAACCCATATTGCTCTGTTTAGGACATTGTGACTCTGGTGCAGACATCTGATATTACACTACTCTTTTCAGAGTAGCAGGCGAGTACATTCTCTGATAGTTCTTCCATTTACTTGTCGTTTACTGTACTTCAGTTGTAGCTAGTTCTATTTGATTCTCTATTACGAACACGATTTGATATTACTGGATCCATTTCATGCGACACTCACTTATTCATGTCTGGCCTCTATTTCTGGAACCACCTACTGGAACCACCCTGGAATCATTTACTGGAACCATTCGTGTACTGGCTGGACTTATACCTATTTTCGTATCGGATTATGGATTCACTTGTACTTGCTAGGCGGGAAAATATTGGAATAGGCATGTGAACATACCCAAATACTGGAACCACTCCCTTAGAATTATACTGGAACGATAGCCATCCCACACTTGGCCGAGTGTGCGGTGTGCCGTATTACCTACAGCCGTTCACATGTCGATCCCGATATTTTAAAACACACTGTTAGAGTATAGACTGGACTCACCCTGGAATCTTTGATCACTGACTGGACTCACCTTATACTGGACTCGTCTTGTACTGGAATCATCTGGTATTGGATTTACATTGTCTGGACTCACACATGACTCTTATTATACTGTCTGGACTTATATCATGCTACTCTAGTTCAGCTAGATTATATTTACAGTCTTCATTGCCATGGTTTAGCTACTTTCTTTCCTTGTACTTAACTGTTCTCTATATCATTACCTATATAAAACTGCCATGATTCATCAATATAACTGTCTATAACTGCTTTATAGTTCTTTGTCATTTACTTGGGATTTCTTGATGAATTGTACTCGTTCCTGTTCTGACTGGACCTATTAAAAATTTTACAGATGATTGCCCTGAGGACACATGTCCTACATATTATGGACCCGGAGACGGGATGGCTACCTTTGGCCCCGACACTCAGGAGTGATCGGGATTTAGTTTAGTAGACTAGCATATGGTTTCATGTTGAACTTGTTGTAGAAGATTGAGACTTGTGTAGTATTTGAGATTAGTTGAGAGTTGTTATTATTTTAGTAGTTGTCTTTCTATTCTTAGTTAATTCTTTTGTGATTATCTTATCATGCTTAGACTGTGATTGAGTTACAATATCTTATACTTGTCCTCCGTTCGGAGTTGATCATGATGAGTACATTATAATTGCGTGAGTTGCTGGTTAGACAGTAACCTAGGACAGCGCTCTACCGCCAACACTGCGGCGTAGGCTGGGCACCGTTACGTACTCGTACCCTCACAGTGGGTGCGGGTCGTGACACGTTTTTAGTGGTGGCCCATGCAGGTCGAGTTTATGTAGTGGTATTCGAACTAGAGTATCACTACAGCCTGCGATAGGAACTAAGGAATAGGCTTTAGTTGAGAGAGTACTCAATCACAGTTAGGACTACTTGAGAAGATTCCTGGGATGACCCTTGAGAATCTTATTATAAACCATCTCAGAATTCGATTCCGATAGTTTCTGTCTACTTCCTTGTTCATCGTTGAATTTGATTCTTGGTATTCATTATTGACTTAATTTTCTACCAAGATAACATTATGGGCTAGGTTGCCTCAGTCATGGAATCTAGAGTCTTCTACAGCCATATCAGCTGGTTGGACGATTAGATAGAGTCTGATTTTGGATATATTTCTCGGGTATGGGAATTTAAAGTTTTCGCAGCCAAGCTAGCGGCAATGCAAAATTTTTAAATACCATGATTCTAGAGGTATGTACATTAGTTGTGGACTCTATGGATTATCGCAGCCATACTTACTGGTGTTACGAGGATTCTGGTAACATGATTCTGGATAGACGGGTATGATTATTAGATTACAGAATAGATACCATATAGATGGTGCCCTAGTATAATTGAGTGGAATATCAGGGTGGATATTACTTGAGTGTCATGGATTAGATAGAGGGAGCTAGGCCACCTGTAGTGCAGCACCATGCCCCGCACCATCAGAGGGATACATCCCAGAGGGCCAGGGCTTTTGCGCTGACAGTCGAGTAGACCGACGCTACGGGTGACGGGTTAGCAGGTCTGTCCTTCCTATTCTTCTTTCCATGTTGTTGTGTGATTCTATTAGTACCTGTCAGGATATTGCTTGTGATTTGCTAGATAGCGTAGCTACCATGATCGAGACTGTAGAATCACGACCATTAGGAGTATATTACATGTTATCTATCGACCTTGATTTGATTGGGGGTTGACCTAGGAAGGGTGCGATCATCTTAATTTCGAGGACGAAATTTTTCTAAGGAGGGTAGGATTGTAACACTCAGTTTTTCAGATGAGGGTAATTTTGAAATTTTATATTTATAATTATTATTTATTGTATTTAAATCACATTATGATTTTTGGTGATTTTTAAAATATTTAAAAACTGTTTTAAGTCATGACTTGTGATTTAGATGTGCTGCTAGTGAAACCCTAGTGACTGCATGACCTAGAGCCTAACCATGTCATTAGGATGATTTATTTATCATTTTTAGCCTAGGGGTAATTTGGTCATTTTGGCTTATTAGAATTATTTGATTAAAATATTAATTTTGGTAGATACTTTAACTTATTGAGACTTGGTAGACTAGCCTAGAAGCTAACCCTAGCTATGGTGACCATAGTCTAACTTAAGTTATCCCATTCTAGTCACTTAGGATTTAGTTTTGAAATAGGAAAATCAAGTTTAAGTGAAATGACTTATGGTTTAATGCAATGATTTGTGATTTTCATTAAATAACTTATGACTTAAGCCTATGGCCCATAACTAGAAGCCCTAACCCTAACCAAACCCTAAGTGACTAGCCACATAGGGATCCCCATCCTATATAAACACTTATTCATTAGTTCTTGCCTCTTTTATATCATTTCAACACATAGGAAAAGAAAGGTTTGTCCATTCTTCCCCAATCCATAGATTTCTCATTTTAAATCCTTTTTAACTCTAGTTTCTTGCATTAGAGCCTAATACCCTCCTATTTTCTGATTGTGGAGTTTAATCCCAGCCTTGGGATAATTTGGGAGCATTGGCTATCAAGGAGGAATCCCCCATTTGGAGCTTTATCATGCTATTTGCACCTATAGGTAAAACTCCTCAAATTGTGTTAATATTCGGTTTTCTTTGCACTTAGGGCTAGATCTAGGTGTCCCCTAGTTGTCCAGAATTTGGGTGAATTTCGTGTCCGTTTGGTGTCCGTATCGAACACATATCAATGTATGTGCATAGGTGTTCGACGAAATGCCTCTTACAACTTTTCGTTCTTGGTTTTCAAAACAAATTATATATTTGGGTAGGTAATCACATGTATATTATGTATGTATGAGACTGAGCACATTTCTGGACATATTTTCTGTCCAAATCGGACATACACCGCAAGCACGAGGCCCCGGTGCGCTGCCCTGCTTCTCGGGGTCGACACAGGACACGACACGGTAAATCGGGTCCTAATTTTTGGTGGACACGGGGGCCTAGTGACTGACACAACACACACAAAATTTGGGGGGATTTCGTCGAGCGTATTGGGAGAAATCCCACCCGCACTAAAATTTACCCACACGCGCACAGGCACGTCCTGATACGTGTTCGTATCAGGGACACGGTGACACGTTGGCCTATTTCAGGGTGACACACACGTACCCCTATGTCCCCTCTAGGACTGTGCATGAGCACGGGTCACATTGAGCTCTGTGTCGAGTCCACAACGACTCGACACGCAAGTACGAGGTAGTCTTCACTGCCATTGTCTGATTTTTGTCCCACTTTGAATTTGGACAATTTGTATCCTGATTTTTGGACACATAGGGACACCACTGGACACGTGGGATATGCATCTATGTTTGAACACATGTTTCCCCACTTGAGTTGAAGTTTGATATTGAATTTGGGTTTTGAATAGATTGCTAACTGTCAACTGATGCACTAACTGAGATGCACTTTGTGTTCTCGACACTTGGACACCCTGGACACCAATTGACACTCACTTGCACACTATCTATTGACACCATATGCTAAGTACCTTGACCCATATCATAAAGCCTTGTCCCTAGCTTAGAGACTAATAGCAGTCTTATGCTTTTGAAATGCTCTAACCTATTCATCAAGTCCAATTCCTTTTGTAGATCATTTTCTCCATTATTACTGAACCATTTAGATCAGTCCTTGAAGCCCGATCACACATTCATGTGATGTTCTTCCATCTAATGCCCTGTCCTATTGATGGATTACTGTCCAGATATTTATCTACTGCTCATTTCATGTATGTCCATGTATGGGCAGCAAGTAGCCATTAGTTCACAGATATTGAGTATCATGTACCTGTACTGTACATTGATATATCCATCTTCACACTCTATCCATTCTTCCTATATAATTTGGCCAACTAATTCCTTTTGATGCAACCTACTTCCCATTGGATGTCCAGTCTAGAGAGTACTAAGAGCTTATTCACTGCTTTCTATTTGATATCCTGCATCCTCTTCACTCAATGTTCAGTCCCCTAGATATGGTTCTATCCTCTCATTCAGAGATCAAGTTTTGGGATGTTGGTTCAAATTCCAGCTATCCTCATGTCCAAATCTTTTATCTCATGTTCAGCCCAAACTGAACATGTATCTGTCCACTATCCTTCCTGCTAAAGGAAACTTTCTGATACCACATTGGTATAGACCGTAGAGGTTGTGTATAGTTCCCCATCTCTGTACTTGTAACAGTCCATATACTTGATATCAGAGTTGATGTAGGCATTGAATGTATGCAAACTGAGTTCTAAACTGAGAATGATATTGGATTGGGGGTTTTGGGTTGTAGTGTTGTCACTAGCATAGTGCAGTCCATTTGGTTTCTCAAACCAGGACTTAACTTAGTGTTCAGGCCTTGCATGACACCCCAATCAATGCATTGTACAGGATAATTTCCATATTCATGTTCTGTTCACTGTGTGGTATCAGTTGAGAGGAGATTAGAGGCTCGGGTTAGCCCCAATGCAGGGTTCAGTCTTAGGATATACTCCACATGTTCAGTCCTACCCTTCTAATATATCAATCATGCGATGATACATATCCTGTCCCTCCTTAACCTTTTTGATTTGATTAGTTAGTGCTTATTTCAGTTCAGTATTTGACTGAGTATAGTAGGATAGGACAGCAACAGCAGCATGGCAAGGAAGCTACAGTAGCAGTAACAGTAAACATGGAAGCATGTACCAATGGGCTTAGGTTAGGTTCACAACAGTTGTTAGTATAAGTAGTTGAATTCTCCTAGGTTCGTGACTAGTGTCCTGCCCTTAGATATGCCTTGCCCATGTTCAGACCATGCATTAGTTCCCTATTCCCTTAGGTAATCTATTGTGAGTTGTATAGGGAGTACCTGTGTGAGTATGGGTGGTCTCTTATTATGGATATTCAGTTATGTCCTGCAATTATTGTTCAATAGAGGGCAATTGGCATATGTCCTAAATTGAACTTGGCTTTAGACTCTAATAGACTTAATACCCAACTCTTTTCATCCTTCATATTCTAGCTTATACCAGTTCATGTTTGTTCAATGGATTGATTAACTTAGAGTTGAGTCCCCTTCCTTGTTTGACCAAATCCATTCAAGATTCTAGGTTTTAGACTTTATGGGAGAGGAGATTCAATATCTAGAGTATATAACATCTAGGTAAGGTTATCTATTTAGCATAAGGATTTGATAGGTAATAGAGTGTTCATATTAGTCTAGATATATGTTATACATGTATGTATGAATGTATATGAATATGTACCTGTGTATGTATGTATCTAAGCATGTATGTAAATATATATATTGTATATAACATGTGTTGATTGTGACTTGTGATGTTGCTTGGTTGCTAGTATAGGCTTGGTTAGGCCTAGTAAGACTTGACTGGACTAGGGTTGACCTAGTTGACTAGTATAATTGACCAAGGTTGATCAAAGTTGACTTGGACCTAGTTTGACCTAGAATTCATGTAGATTGCATCGTAGACTTTATTTACCTTATTTTGAACATATTATAACCCATATTGCTCTGTTTAGGACATTGTGACTCTGGTGCAGACATCTGATATTACACTACTCTTTTCAGAGTAGCAGGCGAGTACATTCTCTGATAGTTCTTCCATTTACTTGTCGTTTACTGTACTTCAGTTGTAGGTAGTTCTATTTGATTCTCTATTACGAACACGATTTGATATTACTGGATCCATTTCATGCGACACTCACTTATTCATGTCTGGCCTCTATTTCTGGAACCACCTACTGGAACCACCCTGGAATCATTTACTGGAACCATTCGTATTCTGGCTGGACTTATACCTATTTTTGTGTCAGGTTATGGATTCACTTGTACCTGCTGGGCGGGGAAATATTGGAATAGGCATGTGAACATACCCAAATACTGGAACCACTCTCTTGGAATTATATTGGAACGATAGCCATCCCACACTTGGCCGAGTGTGCGGTGTGCCGTATTACCTACAGCCGTTCACATGTCGATCCCGATATTTTAAAACACACTGTTAGAGTATAGACTAGATTCACCCTGGAATCTTTGATCACTGACTGGACTCACCTTATACTGGACGCGTCTTGTACTGGAATCATCTGGTATTGGATTTACATTGTCTGGACTCACACATGACTCTTATTGTACTGTCTGGACTTATATCATGCTACTCTAGTTCAGCTAGATTATATTTACAGTCTTCATTGCCATGTTTCCCTTCTTGTTTAGCTACTTCCTTTCCTTGTACTTAACTGTTCTCTATATCATTACCTGTATAAAACTGCCATGATTCATCAATATAACTGTCTACAACTGCTTTATAGTTCTCTATCATTTATTTGAGATTTCTTGATGAATTGTACTCGTTCCTGTCCTGACTGGACCTGTTGAAAATTTTACAGATGATTGCCGTGAGGACACATGCCCTACATATTATGGACCCGGATACAGGATGGCTACCTTTGGCCCCGACACTCAGGAGTAATCGGGATTTAGTTTAGTAGACTAGCATATGGTTTCATGTTGAGCTTGTTGTAGAAGATTGAGACTTGTGTAGTATTTGAGATTTGTTGAGAGTTGTTATTATTTTAGTAGTTGTCTTTCTATTCTTAGTTAATTCTTCTGTGATCATCTTATCATGCTTAGACTGTGATTGAGTTACAATATCTTATACTTGTCCTCCGTTCGGAGTTGATCATGATGAGTACATTATAATTGCGTGAGTTACTGGTTAGATAGTAACCTAGGACAGCGCTCTACAGCCGACACTGCGGCGTATGCTGGGCGTCGTTACGTACTCGTACCCTCACAGTGGGTGCGGGTCGTGACAACTTGACCACCAAGGGTCGGACTTGAAATATTGGCTTGCTTGAGTATGTCGGATCGGCATTTAGTTGGCGGCTCGTCTTGGGAAGACGGGTGACAATTAGCTCGGCAAGGGATTCTGTGTCTTCCGATGGTCTTCGGATGGATTTTGGTAATTGGATCACCATCGACCCTACGATAGGATTTGGCTCTTGAATTTGGGAGTCGGTTGACGATTGGTTCCGACTGCGCAGCTTGAACGAAAGAACCCGGCACCTCTTCACGCAAGGTTGCGACAAGATGTGCCGTTTTGCGTGATTTACGAGTCTGGAGGTGAATTATCAAGGGTTCCTCTGGCCCTGTGATGGTCTCCAGTTTGTTAATGATGTACTTCTTGGATTCTTCATATAAACAAGCCTCCGAAGAATAATAAGACTCAACCCCTTTGAAGGGATCGATGTCGGCAAATTCGATCCTCACGAAGCCGTGTCTATTGACATACTTGAAGCACTGGTGGAGGGTGGATGGCACGATCATATAGTCATGTATCCACTGACGCCCCAAGAGGATATTGTAAGGTTTGTCTACCTCTATGACGTAGCAGGTAACCTCCGTCTTCAAATCACCGATCTGTCACTTCAACCGGATCTTCCCTAGGGGATAGCTCCTCCCTGTAAAACCCCTAAATTTCTACTATTTTTTATTATTAAATTTGGTATTGATTTAAAATTTTGTATTGTACGTCACGTAGTCGTATTGTACGTCACGCACGAAATTTTATTTCTCTTGCTCGTCGAGTGCGAATATGTGCGAGCGTACATATTTTAGAAAAACATTTTTTCTATTTTATTATACACTTTCAAAATATTATATATAATTATTATTCTTGCTATAAAAAGCCTTTTGTTTTTAGCAGTTATTAATCATAAATAATATTTTATTGTATATACTAGGAAAAGTATAATCATATATGCATTATTTGTGCTTACATATATGTTTCATAAATATTTTATTAAAGTTTATTTCTAAATAATAATGTATTTTTGAAATTATTATAGTATTTTTAGAAAACATTATTGTAGCAATTTAAATCTTGACTTGATTTATGGATATGTTTTAAATAGTAAATTAATATCTATATTAGGAATTTGATTCATCTTAATTGATTTTAAAATAAAAGATAGGATTTAATTAGATTTAAATTGGATTTTGATTTTCATTGGATTTATTGAATTAATTTAAATTAATAGATTGAATTATCTAAATTGGGTTTAAACTACTCCTAATCCTTATCCAATTGGAAATTCCCACGTCCTATAAATAGGCAGGTACTCCTCCAATTCATTATTCATCCACAACAATTTTCTCCACAAATCAACGTGTATCGTGTCTGTGTCCATCCAAATTCTTACTCCATATTTTACACTTACATTATCGTCTGCGTGTCGGACAACCCCCGACACGAACCAAATATCAAAACCTAAGCCTAAACCCGACCCCAGCCACCATCATCTTCCTGCCATCCCCAACTTCGCTATACCCCGACCTCTTCCGGCCATACCAGAAACCGAAACCGCCACCTATAACCCAGCCTCGGCAATTTAGTCGACGTCGCCTTCCCGAACCCGTCACCAACCACAATCCTTGCCACCGCCACCATCGTCCTAACCGCCGCCACAGAACCCTACACCATCGTCAACACCCCGGCCACCCGAACAACCACCGCCACCATCACAGCCACCACCCTCACCATCGACTGACTCCACCACCGCCCCCGTCACCCGACGGTCGCCGCCACAACATCAACCGAAGAAAACCCAAAATTAAAACACACACGCCCCTCACCTGACCGCCGGCCGTAGCCGCCTGCTCCGCCACCGAGCCGTTGTCGAAGTCCTCCGCCCGTCGGTCGCCGTTCCCCTCTCGAAACCCTCTCCGACTTCCCTTCCTCCGCGCCTTGCTCCTCCAGCCGTCCACCCTTTCCGGCAGCCTCCGCCGCTGCGTTGCTCGCGCGCCACCGGCGTTACACGCCCGTCCTCGAGCCCAGCGCTAGCAATGATGCGCGGCAGATCCATCGAGCCCGCCGATGAGCTCCGGCCGTCTGCGCCACCTCCGGCGGCGCCTTCTTCCCTTCCTCCTCGCCTCGTGCGCGATCGCCGGCGCCTCCGTCGCGTTCTCCGCCAGCGAACCACCCCGGCGCCGACACCCGTCCTTCTCCCCTTTCCCCTTCGGTTGACCGTCGCCTCGAACTCCACTCTCCTCTCGCTCGTCCCCTCTCTAAACCCCCCTTTCTTCCTTATTTTTTTTCCTCTTTAACAGCTGCGTTTTTGTCTGTATTAACAACTGAGTTATTATTATTATTATTATTATTATTATTATTATTATTATTATTATTATTAAGTAAATAAGAGAAAGAGCAGTTGTGATTTACTTTATTTATTTTTACTTTTTATTATTTGATTTCAATTAGACTGCTGTGTAGTATTTTAATTTGGCATTAGTTATATGTATTAGTATTTTATTATTATACCTTGAAGATACATGTATTGATCATAAGCCTAGTAATTATTATTATTATTACTTATCTTGGAAATTGTGTACTATTAGTTCTAGATTATCTTGTAACAAAAATAATGCACTAGGTTGGGCATGTTTTTTTAAATTTAGTTTTGAAACGCTCAAATATTAGTATATTATAGTTCTTGGTCTATAACTATTGTTCTAGTATTTCTAGCCATATTTCAAATATAGTATTACCTTTAAATCATTTTTCCATAATTTTAAATATTTACCTAAAAGTATTTAACTAAATTTAGTTTTACCTAGAAAACTCATTTTGACAAACTTAGAGTTTTTGCCTTAAAAATGCTTTTCGATTTTGACTAATAAATTATATTTCAAGTATTATAAATTAGTTTTCTAAAATTATATAATTATTATTCAATTCATTTATTCTTCCGTCCATGACTAGCTCTATTATTCCCGTTTCATCACCAATTCTCTACCACCTTATGTCCACCCTAACTAATTTGACCCTTCTGGATCGAATGGAACCGTCCGTGCAACCATCAGTGGTCATCTTTTGTAGTTGTGCACCGAAGTCGCAGTTCATGCCAGCTTGATCACTGCAATATACCAGGCGTCCTACCAGGCAAGACACCTTGCCATTTGCTGTTTACTTATTTTAGCTCATATTTTATGCATTGTTCATAATTTTCTTTATGCAAAATAAACTGTGATACATGGCATAACCTGTTAGAACTTACTGTTCATTTATATTTCCTGCTATGTATTATTTTTCTTACACATTCAACCTAGATTTAAGGGACCACCTTTGTGTGTTGCATTTATGGCCTTGACACGTTGTACCACAAAGTTGTGTGTCGCATGTAGACCACGGACATGCGTGATTGGCTGGCCACCAGTACGTACAAGTCGTGCGATAGGAATAACCGCTAATAGAGATTGCATGCTAGTTTTGACTTAGCGGTTATAGAGGTTTACTGTTGTGGATACAACATATTAGGCATTGGGCGGGGAGGACAATTCCTTAGCGTATGGACTTCGATGCACTTCCCCTTTTGTAACCCGTGAGCTCCGTCGGAGACGCGGGTCAGCTTATCCATGATTACTGACGGCCACTGACGTTCTGTGGAACGTTATGCTCTTACTGATGGGGCCTTTGGTGCCCCAAGGGGGGACTATGTCGATCCTATTTAGCCAGGGCCCATGCGTAGGAAGGATTGTTCTTAACTACATTTCACTTAGAATGGTTAGGCACCTTATCCGTTAGGTACGAGTACTTTTGGTTTGTGTACTTGTATCTGACCATGGCTTGGAACAATAACTTGTCGCAGATTAGTTTGTCACATCTTGTCCTTGTTTGGTTGTAGGTGTGACTTACTACTTCGATGAGAAGGTATTGAACCTTGTTGGGGTTCGGATACCATATTGGATTCATAGCATAGAAAGATACGTCACCGTGAATTAGTTTACCATCTCCTGTCCTTGTTTGGTTGGGGGGATGGTACGCTCGTTCAATAGGTGTGTATTGGACCATGATATAATTCAATTGACTTATTTATTTGAGTAATATTTATTCAATTTATATGGCATGATATTATGTGTCTTATTACGTCCCTCTGAGGACCTGGTTATCTCTCCAGGTGTGTGCTCTTGTCTTTCGCAAGTGCTTTAGCTCTAGCCGTGATCATCGCTATTTCTGTCACGACCCGCACCCTAGAGTAAAGGCTCGAGACATGGGTACATCCAGCCTACGCCGCAGTGTCGGCGGTAGAACGCTGTCCTAGGTCACAACATCTAACAATATAAAGTTAAACAGTTTATACTCCCCGAATGGGGGTGACATAGCAGTAAATAAACTCAATCACAACTAAGGAAGAAGAAGCACGATATGATATAGAACTCAAGGAAAAATACAGATGATCAAATAGTCTAAGATAACATCTCAGCAGATATCCAGAAATACATGGTCTCAGCTACTGAATATGAAAGAATATATACAACTCAGATCTCAAGACTGAAATAAAGTCTAACTACTAGTCTCAAGACAACATAAGTAAGATAAGCCTAACTAAGCTAGTCTAGGCAATGGGGGTAATGTCCTCAGCTAGAGCTGGGTCCTCCTGAGATTCCAGCTCACAAGTATCGTCTAGGGCTGCCCCGTAGAAGGTATCCACACAGGCCTCCTCCTCGTCCTCTGTAATAGTTTTAACCGGTCCAGTCAGGACAGGAGCGAGAACAATACATCTCAACAGATCATAGCAGGTTAGAAAATATAATCATGCAGTAAAGTAAGATACAGGTACTGAAAGAATACAGTATGTAAACAGAGAGAGAACTGTAATAGAACTATCTACTATAATAGAGAACTAACAGTGGCTAGTGAGTCAGAGTACAATATAGACATGTAAATGGCATAGGATGATTCTGATGCTACACTATGGAATGATTCTGATGCTACACTACTTTGATATTATTCACATGTCTACTTCTACTCCCCCGTACCCCCAATCAATACACAAGGATCCAACCAGGTTATGTTATGATTCCATGCAAAGGCCTCCGAAGGGAGATACATGGATGTCCCATAAATGGGGATTCTAGGAAACCCAATAAATGGGATAAGGATTCAAGGAAGACTCCGTGATCATGAGAGTACATGTCACAAGTGATCAATGAACCAATGAAGCATAGTGATACGCCATGTAAGTGAAACGCACAGAACTTGAAGTACCCGATGCTCCCTGAGGATAACATCTCAAGAAGGGATCCATATAGTACCAATCCGTGTGACCAACGTGACAGTATCAAGTAAAATAATTTAAAGCAGGAAAATAATTCTAAACAGGATATGATATGATCAGAGAATGTACTCGCCTGGTATCTGAGTGTCCGGATAAGATGTACTATCCGAGGAGAGGTGTATGGCTCCTAATCAGAACAGCACAAGTCACAACAAGTCTAAAATGATAACAATATGCAATTCAATGCATTCTAGATGAATCTAGGTCAATCTAGGCCAAAGTCAACTCTTGGTCAAACCCTGGTCAACCAAGAAGTCAAACCTAAGTCAACTATGGTCAAACTAGGTCAAACAAGTCTAAATTAGGTCAAACTAGTCATTCTAAGTCTAGCTAGTCCATACTAGTCTAAACAAGGCTAAACTAGCTAACACATACCATTACAAGGCTATGCAAGCCTATCAAGTCTATACTAGTCTATTCTAACCATTACACTACTTCACAAAGCATTCATAGACTATATTCCTAGGCTAATACACACACATTAGGAATACCATACTATCTCTATAACCTATACTTATACATCACATTATAGGCACATACACAATATATATATATATATATATATATATATATATATATAAAATATATATATATATATATATATATATATATATATATATATATATATATATATATATATTATATATATATATGTACATATAGGCTACTCACATCATATATATTAACTATATACATACATATGCACATATGCATAGATATTCAAATATATTATATACATACATATTCATATATAATATATACATACATATGTATAAGAGAGAGAGGGCATGTGTGTGTGTATAGAGAGTGAGAGACAAAATGTGTGTATGTGAATGAGTGAGTGAAAGAAGTCAATGTGAGGGTGTACAGGAATTTGGTTGTGTGTGTGCAGGAAATAAGGAGAGACAGTATGTGTGTGTGTGTGGGTAGATGAGAGAAAATGTGTGTGAGAGATGTAGAGGACTGTGTATGTAGGAAATATGAAGAGTGACACATAACAGTGTGTAGAGGGGTGAGCTAATGTGAGAGTGTACAGGAAATGAGACTGCTACTGCACAGGGAAGAGGAGGAAAGGAAATCAATTCATTTCAGTCACAAAACAGTTCATATATTAAACAGTTATCAGTCCCAACTTAAAAACCCCATTCCAAACTCAATATACAACCAAATCAACCAAAAATCAACCCATGGTTAGATTATAAGTAGAAGAACTATATTAGGGTTTAAAACTAACATTTAACAGTATTTAAATAAGTTATTTTAATTGCCAAAGTCGATTCAAAATTTTGGAAAATACAGGAAATGGTGTGTTTCCAGAAATTTAGGGTAATTGCAATTAACACATAAAAATAAACTAAGACACGGATTTAAAGGTTGGTAATGAACATATAGGGTGTGCACGTGTCATAGGATGTGTCTCGTGTCTACCACGACACGTCACAACGTGTCAAACACAATTTAACCAAAACTAATACACAGGACATGCATAGCAGTACATTGTCTCGTGCACTGGTGCACCTAGGTATAGGATACGGCACAAGTGTCAAAGTGTCTCGTGGTCATGTCAGTAGCTAGGTGGGGTGTCGGGGTAGGTGTCTAAGTGCCTGTGTCGTGTCCATGAAGTGTCCAGTTCCGTGTCCAAACCCGTATCAGTGACCCGTTGTGCGCGTGTGCGTGTGTGTAAAAAACCAATGCAATGGTGATTCCTCTCTCGACATGCCACGTGGTCATCTGAAACTTGACACATGGCTTGTCAGTCAGTGCCCCATGGTGTGTGTCGAGTTTCGTGTCCGCTAGTCACGTGTCGTGTCCGGTGCAGCCCCCGAACAGCAGTACAACGTGTGCAGTGTGGTTCCCGCGTGTTCGTGTCCAATTTCTGACACGACACGACACGAAAACGATCCCAGTCAATCAGGAACATGCAAGCCACATTAAAACAATATTTTCTATTCAAATACTTTCATAAATTTAAATCGAAATGCCCATTGGGGCATTTCATCAAACACTCTAACACATGGACTGATACGTGTCCAAATGGGACACGAATAGGACACGAAATCCTACAGAAATTTAGGGTTAGCTAGGGGACCCTTAGATCTAGGTTAGAATGCAATAAAAACAGCATCTAACATAGAGTTTTAGTGATTTACCTAATGGTGTCCAAATGCAAGAAAAGCTTCCAATAGAGGGGTTCCTCCTTGCTAGCAAACTTCTTCAAATTGCTCACAAACTGAGATTAAGCACCACAAACAGCAAGTATTCCTAAATTAGAACCTATTGCAATTTGTTTGGATTAAAAGGAGTTAAAATAGATTTTCTAAGAATTTATGAAGATAGAGACTCACCTCTTTCTAAAACTTGTTCTTTCCTAAAGAGGCTAGCCCTAATTTCTAGGAGACTATTTATAGGGGGGATTCCCTAGGTTAAGTGGCCGGACACATGGATTAGGGTTAGGGTTTGGCTCATGGCTAATGGGTTGGCATAGTTAAAACAATGGTTCAAGATCACAAGTCATGACTTGTGACCAAAAGCTTTCTATTCTAATCTCTATTTTCGAATTGATTCTAATAACTAGAATATGGTTAACTTAAATTAACCTAGGGTCTCATAATCTAACCAAGTCCAAACTCAACTAGGGTTAGCTTACCAAGTCAAAGCTAGTCAAAGTCAACCTAGTCAAGCCTCATTCAAATAATTCTAAAATAAATCCTAAAAATTCCCATAAATTCAAATAAATCATAATAAATTCAAATAACCCCAAAATTGACAAAAATACCCTCAAACTAGAAATGTGGTAGTGACAAATCTACCCTCCTTAAAATAATTTCGTCCTCGAAATTAAAGGCGAAACTAACTGCTGAGAAGGATAGAAAAGTATACCTCAAGGTCCAAAAAGATATGGGTACCGCTCGCGCATCTCATCCTCCCGATCCCAGGTAGACTCTCCTGGAGAATGATGCCTCCATGCGACACGTACCAAGGGTATGACCTGGTTCCTCAGAACCTTCTCCCGTCGATCCAGTATCTCCACTGGCTGCTCTGGATAGCTGAGAGAAGGTCCAACCTCAATCTCCGAATGATCGAGCACATGGCTAGGATCAGCCACGTACCGTCTCAACTGTGATACATGGAATACGTTGTGGACCCCCACTAGTACAGGTGGCAAGTCTAGCCTGTATGCCACGTCACCGACTCTCCTGCTGATAACGAAAGGGCCGATGAAGCGCGGGCTAAGCTTCCCACCTCCACTAAAACGTATCGTACCACGAGTCGAAGATATCCTCAAGAAAACCTGGTCTCCAACCTAATCACAAGCAAGGTCTCAATTAATTATGATAAACAAACATGATCAAAATCACAACAAACAAACCTAAATCTAATCGTACTCTAATCTGTACCTCAAACTCCAAGGGCCTCCGGTGGCTATCGGCCCAGTGTCGATGTCTGTCCTGCGCCACGCGAAGTCTGTCCCTGATGAGCTTCACCTTCTCGGCTGCGTCAACAACCATCTCTGGCCCCAGTAAAGCTCGCTCACCAACATCATCCCAAGATAAGGGTGTACGACACCTACGCCCGTACAGAGTCTCGAAAGGTGACATCTCAATGCTGGCCTGGAAACTGTTGTTGTAAGCAAACTCCACCAAATGTAGATGATCCTCTCAGGAACCTCCAAAGTCCAGGACGCACGTCCGTAACATATCCTCAAGTGTCTGAATAGTCCTCTCTGACTGTCCGTCCGTCTGGGGGTGGTATACAGTACTAAACTTAAGCTGAGTGCCCAAGCTAATCTGCAGACTCCTCCAAAAATGGGAAATAAAGCGACTATCCCGATCTGAGACGATGCTAACCGGAACCCCATGAATCCTGACTATCTGCCGTATATACATCTCTACAAGCCTCTCTGTAGACGTACCCACCTTGAATGGCAAGAAGTGGGCCGATTTGGTCAACCTATCAACGATGACCCAAATCGCGTCTTTCCCTCCTGGTGTACGCGGCAAACCAGATACAAAATCCATAGTAATATGCTCCCACTTCCACTCGGGAATGGACAATTGCTGCAACAATCCACCGGGCCTTTGCCTCTCTACCTTGACCTGCTGACAGACCAAGCACCTAGCTACGAAGCGAGCCACCTCCCGCTTCATCCCGTACCACCAAACATGCTCTCTCAGATCTTGGTACATCTTGTTGGCACCCGGGTGTATAGAGTACTGAGATATGTGGGCCTCCTGCAAAATCTGCACCCTGAGCTCTCCGCTGGGCACACATAACCTGGAGCCGTGCCTCAAGGCACCATCCTCTGCAAGAGAAAACTCGCCATCCACCAATCCTGCTCGAACCTGCTCTCGGAGATACCGCAGAGCAACATCCTCAAACTGTGCCAACTTGATCATCTCTACCAAGTCTGACTGAATCTGCATGCCCCACATCTGCATCTGCACTCCGGGCATGATCACCTTAATCCCAAGGCTCTCCAAATCAGCAAGCAAGTGCCAATCCATAGTCAAACACATGGCTGTCGTATACCTACTCAAGGCATCGGCAACCACGTTGGCCTTTCCTGGGTGATACTGAAGCGATATGTCGAAGTCTTTCATCAACTCTAGCCATCTATGCTGCCTCATGTTCAGCTCCTTCTGAGTGAACACATACTTTAAGCTCTTATGATCTGTAAAAATCTCCACCCTCTCTCCATACAGATAATGCTTCCACAACTTCAGAGCAAAAATTACTACTGCCAGCTCCAGGTCGTTGGTAGGGTAGTTCTTCTCATGGGGACATAATTGCCTGGAAGCATAGGCAATCACCTTTCCGTGCTGCTGTAATACACAACCCAGTCCCTTCCCTGAAGCATCACTATAAATAGTGAATCCACCTGATCCTGAAGGCAATGTCAGAATCGTAAGCCGCTTCTTCAACTCATCAAAACCTGCCTGACACTCCTCTGACCAAACGAACTCAGCATCCTTCCGGGTCAATCGAGTCAACGGCTCTGCAACCCGGGAGAAATCCTGCACAAATCTTCGATAATATCCTGCCAGCCCCAGGAAACTCCTGATCTCTGCAACTGTAGTCGGCGCTGCCCATGCCTCAACTGCTATAATATTCTTGGGGTCAACTAAGATACCATCTCCAGTCACCATATGCCCCAAGAAGTCCACCCGGTCCAAAAAGAACTCACACTTGGAGAGCTTCCCGTAAAGCTGCTCATTCCTGAGAGTCTCCAGCATGATCCTCAAATGCTCCTCGTGCTCCTCCTCAGTCTTGGAATATACCAAGATGTCTTTAATGAACACCACCACAAACTGATCTAGGTACTAGTGGAACACCTTATTCATTAGGTTCATAAACACTGCTGGTGCATTGGTTAGCCCAAACGACATAACCAAAAACTCAAACTGCCCGTACCGCATCCTGAAAGCAGTCTTGGGAATATCCTCCCTCTTCACCTTCACCTGGTGATATCCTGACCTGACATCAATCTTAGAAAACACCCGAACTTCGCTCAACTGGTCAAAAAGATCGTCGATCCGCGGCAGTGGGTATCTGTTCTTGATCGTGAGGTTGTTGAGGGCCCTGTAGTCAATACACATTCGTACTGACCCATCCTTCTTTGGCACAAATAACACTGGTACACCCCATGGCGATGAACTCGAACAGATGAAGCCCTTGTCCTGCAGCTCATCCACCTGCTTCTTCAGCTCCACCAACTCACTATTGTTCACCCGATAGACATGCAGAGAGATGGGTTCCGCTCCTGGAACCAAGTCTATCGAGAACTCAATGTCTCTATCCGGTGGCAATCCAGGCAACTCCTCTGGGAAAACATCCATATAATCTGCTATCAAGGGGTGTAGAATCGCCTGCTCCTCAACCGAGACTCCGCAGAAAACTCCGCTGCTCTGCTCCGTCTGACGTCTGGAGTACTCGAACTCTGGCTCCCCCGGCGCTCTGAAAAGAACTCTACCCCCTCTGCAATCAATGCTGGCATGGTACCTGCTCAACCAATCCATGCCTAGTACTATATCCTAGTTCGACAATGGCATTACGAGCAGGCTCACCTCCAACTCACGGGCTCCCAAAACAACACTCCAATCCTTACAACCATCACTCACGAGGATAATGCCACCCCGGTCATGATCTTGTAAGTCCTAGGCAACGATTCAGCTATGATACCGTGTCTAATCGCATAAGATACTGATATGAAGCTATGCAAAGCACCAAAATTGAATAATGCAAAAACTGGACTGGAGTCGAGAAGAACCGAACCTGCGATCAGCTCTCCTATCACCTCTGCATCTCCCGTCGCCATGGCGAAAGCTCGCCCCTACTGGCCTCCTCTGGCCTGCTGCTGGTGCTGGATGAACCTCTGCTGCTGTGTCGGCATGGCTGGTCCCCTCTGCTGGCCTGCTGGAGCTCTGACTGCTGCTCCCTGAGCTACGCGTCCCATACGGTACTCCCTCATCTGGTGGTCTGCTGAAACACATACTAGGCACTGGCCTAGCCTTTTTCGACACTCATTGGCGACATGCCCAGGCTTCTTACAGTAAGCACAAGTGATCACCTGTCTCTGGCCCTGCTGTTACTGTTTCGGCTGTTGCTGCTGGTAAACTGGCCTCTGCTGGATCGGCTGCGGTTGGAACTGCCTCGGCTGCTGGTGCTGGAAGTGAGGCCTCTTGGCCTGACCTCTGCTGCTGCTGCCCCAACTGGGTCTCGCCCCCTCTTGAGCCTAAGATCAAGATCATCCTCTGCCAATAAGGCTTCCGTCAAGATCTCCTCGAAAGTGGCATCCATGTTGCCCTTGGTCAAGGACTTGACCTCCTTGACCAGACCCTTCCGGAACCTCTGGGCCTTTACCATCTTGCTCAAGCCCTCTACGAATCTACCGAGGCGGCCGAACTCCCCAGCGTACTCCTCCACTGACAGGCTTCCCTGAACTAGGCTCTCGAACTGCGACTCCAAGGCTCTGAGCGCTGAATCTGGAAAGAACTTCTTCTTGAGGAAGCCCTTAAACTCCTTCCCGGTCTGCCCAGCTACCCCCACCCTGAGGTCTGACTGATACTAGGTTCGACAAAGATCTCGCATCCGGCTAGCTGCTGCCTCGATCTGGAGATCTGCTGGTATTCGGGCCAGGCGGAAGATCTCCGCTATATGCTTGATCCACTCATCAGCATATAGAATCCCCTCTGTCCCCAGGAAGTCTCTGGGGCTCATCTTCTGGAACTGCTCTATCCCCGGTGTCCTCGGCTGCTGAACCACTGGTCGGGCTGCGACTGTCGTAAGGGCCAACTCCATGCCCCTATCCTGTCGGGCCTGCTGCCGGTCTATGAACCGCTTGAAGTATGCGAATATCTGTGCCACATCCACGTATCCTGTAGGCGGCGGCTGCTGAAAGGGCTCTGCTGCGATGACTGGGTCCTGCCTCCGAGCCGGTGGAGGCATACCCCCTGCTGCTGCTGCTGGAGCCTCAATACGAATAGAGGTAGCAGGAGCTGCAGTCTCCTGTCTCTGCTGAACTGGCTGAGAGGTAGCAGACCCCTCTACAGCATCCCCATGAATGGTACAGTACGACCGCGTCTCCACCATCCTGAAGATAGACCAAACAAGAGTATCAATTTCTGAGAAAGAAGCGATATAACAAAGGCGGACAGTTAAATTCAAAAGAATCGATTGACAATAAGGATTTAGATGGCAATAAATAGATTTTTTTCTAATGTGATTGAGTACCTTGAAAACTAATATCCTATATCCTACTGCAGGCTGTAGTGATACTCTGGTTCGAATACCACTATACTTCTAGTCTAGACCTGCATGGGCCACCACTAAAAACGTGTCACGACCCGCACCCTAGAGTAAGGGCATGAGACGTGGGTACGTCCAGCCTATGCCGCAGTGTCGACGGTAGAACGCTGTCCTAGGTCACAACATCTAACAATATAAAGCTAAACAGTTTATACTCCCCGAATGGGGGTGGTATAGCAGTAAATAAACTCAATCACAACTAAGGAAGAAGAAGCACGATATGATATAGAACTCAAGAAAAAATACAGATGATCAAATAGTCTAAGATAACATCTCAGCAGATATCCAGAAATACATGGTCTCAGCTACTGAATATGAAAGAATATATACAACTCAGATCTCAAGACTGAAATAAAGTCTAACTACTAGTCTCAAGACAACATAAGTAAGATAAGCCTAACTAAGCTAGTCTAAGCAATGGGGGTAATATCCTCAACTAGAGTTGGGTCCTCCTGAGAGTCCAGCTCACAAGTGTCGTCTAGGGCTGCCCCGTAGAAGGTATCCACACAGGCCTTCTCCTCGTCCTCTGTAATAGTTTCAACAGGTCCAGTCAGGACAGGAGCGAGCACAATACATCTCAACAGATCATAGCAGGTTAGAAAATATAATCATGCAGTAAAGTAAGATACATGTACTGAAAGAATACAGTATGTAAACAGAGAGAGAACTGTAATAGAAATATCTACTATAATAGAGAACTAACAGTGGCTAGTAAGTCAGAGTACAATATAGACATGTAAATGGCATAGGATGATTCTGATGCTATATTATGGAATGATTCTGATGCTACACTACTTGGATATTATTCACATGTCTACTTCTACTCCCCCGTACCCCCAATCAATACACAAGGATCCAACCAGGTTATGTTATGATTCCATACAAAGGCCCCCGAAGGGTGATACATGGATGTCCTATAAATGAGGATTCTAGGAAACCAAATAAATGGGATAAGGATTCAAGGAAGACTCTGTGATCATGAGAGTACATGTCACAAGTGATCATTGAACCAATGAAGCATAGTGGTACGCCATGTAAGTGAAATGCACAGAACATGAAGTACCCGATGCTCCCTGAGAATAATATCTCAAGAAGGGATCCATATAGTACCAATCCGTATGACCAACGTGACAGTATCAAGTAAAG
>JANAVB010031618.1:1137246-1262246 GCA_029216955.1 Iris pallida
AGGTGTCTAAGTGCCTGAGTTGTGTCCATGAAGTGTCCAGCTCCGTGTCCAAACCCGTATCAGTGACCCATTGTGCGCGTGTGCGTGTGTGTGAAAAACCAATTCAATGGCGATTCCTCTCTCGACACGCCACGTGGTCATCTGAAACTTGACACATGGCGTGTCAGTCACTGTCCTATGGTGTGTGTTGAGTTTCGTGTCTGCTAGTCGCGTGTCGTGTCCGGTGCAGCCCCCGAACAGCAGGACAGCGTGTGCAGTGTGGTTCCCACGTGTTCGTGTCCAATTTCTGACACGACACGACACAAAAATGATCCCAGTCAATCAGAAACATGCAAGCCACATTAAAACAATATTTTCTATTCAAATACTTTCACAAATTTAAATCGAAATGCCCATTGGGGCATTTCATCAAACACTCTAACACATGGACTGATACGTGTCCAAATAGGACACGAATAGGACACAAAATCCTACAGAAATCTAGGGTTAGCTAGGGGACCCTTAGATCTAGGTTAGAATGTAATAAAAATAGCATCTAACATAGAGTTTTAGTTATTTACCTAATGGTGTCCAAATGCAAGAAAAGCTTTCAATAGAGGGGTTCCTCCTTGCTAGCAAACTTCTTCAAATTGCTCACAAACTGAGATTAAATACCACAAATAGCAAGTATTCCTAAATTAGAACCTATTGCAATTTGTTTGGATTAAAAAGGAGTTAAAATAGATTTTCTAGGAATTTATGAAGATGGAGACTCACCTCTTTCTAAAACTTGTTCTTTCCTAAAGAGGCTAGACCTAATTTCTAGGAGACTATTTATAGGGGGATTCCCTAGGTTAAGTGGCCAGCCACATGGATTAGGGTTAGGGTTTGGCTCATGGCTAATGGGTTGGCTTAGTTAAAACAATGGTTCAAGATCACAAGTCATGACTTGTGACCAAAAGCTTTCTATTCTAATATCTATTTTCTAATTGATTCTAATAACTAGAATATGGTTAACTTAAATTAACCTAGGGTCTCATAATCTAACCAAGTCCAAACTCAACTAGGGTTAGCTTACCAAGTCAAAGCTAGTCAAAGTCAACCTAGTCAACCCTCTTTCAAATAATTCTAAAATAAATCCTAAAAATTCCCATAAATTCAAATAAATCATAATAAATTCAAATAACCCCAAAATTAACAAAAATACCCTCAAACTAGAAATATGGTAGTGACAATTTCTTCGAGGATGATTGTACTTGGATCGTCTTCACTTCGCTCGCCAAAAATTATTCTTTTATATATTATATATTTCTTTTATTTTGTTGGTAGTAGATTTGTCTCCATCCAACATATTGTATCAATTTAAATCATTATCATTATTTGATATCTTTATTCATTTATTTTGTGTGGATGAGATTAGTTATGGTTCTACTGTATTTTACAGCTTACGTATATTTACTATACGGCTGGCATGTCTACGTTCCTAGTCCTACGTATTTTGGGACTGGGGCGTTATATGTTTTTATGGTGGCCCATGCAGGTCAAGATAAATTGTTTGGTTACTTTACCGTACCAAGCAAGCCTGCGTATAGGATTAGATTCTAGGATCTCATCCACATACTTGACCTCTTCCTAGATTTTATCTATCGTTCGACTCATCGACTGCATCTTGCTTGATTCCTTCCATCATAATAATTATCTTCACTTCGTGCATGCTAGAGACTGACCCTACTAGTTAGATGTCCCAAACACCCTTAGCTTAATTCTTTAAGTTGGGTAGAATATCCCACGACCTGACACACCCTTGACCATTAAGGGAATACCAATGGCATTATCTAGACCATAGAGACTAGAGGAATTTAACCCATTTGGTCAACCAAGCCTTGGTCAATAAAACCGTAGAATGATGGTATAGGAATAAACAAGACTTAGATCCTTATGGCACTTAGACTATTCATATTGGTTCTTTATTTCAATCTTAATCTCACGTGCCTATATTTTTACTATCTAGACTAATGATGCTAGTATAGCCTAGCTTTTGCAAGCTTATTCTTTTATCGAGCTTGTTCAAGACATATGTTAATTGGGTCGCTCCCACTAACATATTGTCTAATCAGAACCGGTGCATGATGGTCTGATCAACCGAGTGCACTTTGGTTCACTTTTATCTCTCGCTCTACGTGGATGGGGACATAGCTAAACTTGCCCTCTAGAATCCCATCAACGACTGCCTTGACAATTCCTTTTAAATTTTTCGGTCGCCCTTGAACCACGTATTCGTACTCGATAACATCGTCTTTTGAACTCCTTATTGCTTTCGCCTTCACCTATTTTAGGAGGACGAATGCGTTATACTAGAACTTCATCTAGCCATACTATCGATTATGACCATACCGTGTTATTTTTTTCTATGATCTAGATCGCAATTTCTTACGACATAATTTTGTTGAAACATTGTCATTGTTGGTTCCCCATCGATATCCCCTTGTGTCTTCTCACCCCCTACTAATTCTTAATTTCGAGGACGAAATTCTTTTAAGTTGGGTAGGATGTAAAACCCCTAAATTTCTACTATTTTTTTATTATTAAATTTGGTACTAATTTAAAATTTTGTATTGTACGTCGCGTAGTCGTATTGTACGTCGCGCACGAAATTTTATTTCTCTTGCTCGTCGAGTGCGAATATGTGCGAGCATACATATTTTAGAAAAAACATTTTTTCTATTTTATTATACACTTTCAAAATATTATATATAATTATTATTCTTGCTATAAAAAGCCTTTTGTTTTTAGCAGTTATTAATCATAAATAATATTTTATTGTATACTAGAAAAAGTATAATCATGTATGCATTATTTGTGCTTACATATATGTTTCATAAATATTTTATTAAAGTTTATTCCTAAATAATAATGTATTTTTGAAATTATTATTATAGTATTTTTAGAAAACATATTTTGAAATTATTGTAGCAATTTAAATCTTGACTTGATTTATGGATATGTTTCAAATAGTAAATTAATATCTATATTAGGAATTTGATTCATCTTAATTGATTTTAAAATAAAAGATTGGATTGGATTTTGATTTGGATTGGATTTATTGAATTAATTTAAATTAATAGACTGAATTATCTAAATTGGGTTTAAACTACTCCTAATCCTTATCCAATTGGGAATTCCCACGTCCTATAAATAGGCAGGTACTCCTCCAATTCATTATTCATCCACAACAATTTTTTCCACAAATCTACGTGCATCGTGTCTGTGTCCATCCAAATCCTTACTCCATATTTTACATTTACATTATCGTCTGCGTGTCGGACAACCCCCGACACGAACCAAATATCAAAACCTAAGCCTAAACCCGACCCCAGCCACCATCATCTCCCTGCCATCCTCGGAGACGCGGGTCAGCTTACCCATGATTACTGACGGCCACTGACGTTCTGTGGAATGTTATGCTCTTACTGATGGGGCCTCTGGTGCCCCAAGGGGGGACTATGCCGATCCTATTTAGCCAGGGCCCATGCGTAGGAAGGATTGTTCTTAACTACATTTCACTTAGAATGGTTAGGCAGCTTATCCGTTAGGTACGAGTACTTTTGGTTCGGGTACTTGTATCTGACCATGGCTTGGAACAATAACTTGTCGCGGATTAGTTTGTCACATCTTGTCCTTGTTTGGTTGTAGGTGTGACTTACTACTTCGATGAGAAGGTATTGAACCTTGTTGGGGTCCGGATACCATATTGGATTCATAGCATGGAAAGATACGTCACCGTGAATTAGTTTACCATCTCATGTCCTTGTTTGGTTGGGGGGATGGTACGCTCGTTCAATAGGTGTGTATTGGACCATGTTATAATTCAATTGACTTATTTATTTGAGCAATATTTATTCAGTTTATTTGGCATGATATTATGTGTCTTGTTACATCCCTTTGAGGACCTGGTTATCTCTCCAGGTGTGTGCTCTTGTCTTTCGCAGGTGCTTTAGCTCTAGCCGTGATCATTGCTATTTCTTCGAGGATGATTGCACTTGGATCGTCTTCGCTTCGCTCGCCAAAAATCATTCTTTTATATATCATGTATTTTTTTTATTTTGTTGGTAGTGGATTTGTCTCCGCCCAACATATTGTATCAAGATAAATCATTATCATTATATGATATCTTTATTCTTTATTTTGTGTGGATGAGATTAATTATGGTTCTACTGCATTTTACAGCTTACGTATATTTACTATACGGCTGCATGTCTACGTTCCTAGTCCTACGTATTTTGGGACTGGGGCATTACACTCCCCGAGTTAAAATCGCTAGTGGCAGTATTGGTTGCCGATAGTCGATGCATAGGGATGCCAAGAAGTTGGTGCATTCTTTTCGGGATGATACTTATTGACGAGCCAGGGTCGATATGCATCCGATCCACCTTGATGTCGCCTATGTATCCAGTATAGTACAAGGGGCGATCATACAAATTGGACTTGATCAACATACCCTGTGGAGTAAATATGATGTTGGGCATTGCATCTGTGCTATCGTCGTCCTGTAGATCTGCTGGCGGGTCTTCCGCTGGAGGCTTGACCTGAGCTAAGTAGGCATCAGCATTCTGGAGTGCTTTGCTTAATGTGACACGAAGATCCTTGGAGAGCCTTAGGAGCTCGTATAACGACAACTTTGCTGGCGTATTAGCCAATTGTGCTAATATGTCGAAGTTGTAAGGTCTCTCCAGTCCCTAAGGTACATCATTGCGGAGTGGCCTATAGAAGCAGGTTTCCTCTGTCTTAGATTTTTCCGCCAGTGGAGGCTGAGATGGCCTTGGAATATCAGAGGGAGACAACGTTGCCGGCTAAGGATCTTCGGCTGGACTATCCCATGCGGGCTGGACTTGTGCTCCAGACCGGGTAACAACATCTGCAGCTTCTTCAGCTTCGGCTGAAATTGTGTGGCAGGTTCTAGACTTCCTGCCCTTCTTCTTGTTGGTAGGAGATGACACCCCCTGGGTAACTTCGGGCACCAAGTCTGGATGCACCCACATGATCTCTCCTCGCGATGTAGTGAGAGGTACCAATCCAGATATTTGGCTCCGGACGGGTGAAAGATTAGCAACCTCCATCGTTGCCCGAGGGACAGGTATGACCCTGTCTGGAGTGCTTGTCGGAGGGAAGTCGCCGAACTGAATAGATACCATGTTTGCCGTCATGGTAACCTCTTAAAGTCTATCGACAAAGATTTGGAGTCGATAAGACTCTGAATATACCGCTTCAATTGGAAGCAATCATGAGTGGCATGATGGACATAGCGGTGGAAGTAACAATACCTTGGGTCTTCCATTTCTGCTGTTCGAGGCTCGCGCCTTGGTGGAGGGAGCTGGATCCTACCCCCTTGCAAGAGCATAACGAAGATAGGTTTGACATAACTATCTTCAAATGAGTAATTGACCTTGGGCCACGGACCTTCCTCATGTTTTTGTTCGGGCTTCTGAGTCTCATCAGTGACCATGGCCTGTTTGCCCTTGTTGTCCCGGTTAGTGGTGGCACCACTGTTGCTGTTACTGGAGGTGGACCCAAGACGTCTGCCCTTATCTTTTCCATCTGGGATGTGTAATCCCAACTGGCGAGCCTTCTTCAATTTTGCCTCTGCGTTGGTAGCACTTATGATGAAGGTTGTCCAATTCCTGAACTGATCGTCGCCCATCCAGAGGCTAATTGCGGGGAGCAACTTCTTCTGGCAGATTTCAATCAAGGAGCTCTCGGGATTGCCTTGGGGCAATCTCATTATGTTTTGGCGAAACCGCTCGATGTAGTTCCTCGTTAGCTCTATCTCTCCCTGAACGACGTCCATGAGAGATGACATCGTTACATCATGCCCCACCTCGTAAAATCTTTCTAGGAATATGTGTTTGAAGCCATCAAAAGAGTGAATGCCGTTGTCGGGAAGGTTGCTGTACCAGTCGAATGCGATCCCCTCCAATTCTCCGATGAATAGTCGCGTGAGGTTGGCATCACTATGCGACAAGTGGTCGGTTGTGACTTGAAAGTAAGTCATGTACCGACTAGCAGAGGTCTTTCCATCATAAGAATCGATATGGAATGGCTTGTACCGCGGTGGAAAAGGCACATCTCTCCATGCAACGGGATATGGCTGCCATATTCTGAGATCCCGAGAGGAGTCTCGTACATTGAACATTGCTCGAAGCTCCTGGACTTCCCTCCTTGCCTCCTTGGCTTCATCTGCAGCTAAAGGAACAGATTGTGCTACGGGATCATCACCCAAAGGAGGGGCGATCGTGTTGGAGTCCGCGTTGACTGCGGGTCCCAAGCTTGTTTGACCGGGCATCCTTGCTGGTTGAGTTGGCAAGGCAGTTTTTGATCTCGTCCACGGACTTGACCAAGGACAGGAGCATGGCTTCCAGCACCACTAGCCATCGTCGGTCGAAAGGCGCTTCATGATCATCGTCACTCATAAAGACTGTTCTCACGTGGGTAGAGATGGAGGGGATTGTGGTAGAGGTACTCTCTGTACTATACCCTTGTATAGAGAAATCGTCAGGGAATGTCGGAATATCATCTTCTTCTGACTCGGAAGGGGTGCTACCCCCTGTGCAGGAAGCTGCCTCGTCTTGGTGAGGGTGGTGGCCCTCAGGGAAATCCAATTATGTTGTAAAGTTCTGGGGGATCTCTAACCCCTGTGTGTGCTCTTGGTATACCGAGTTATCGCATACATTGAGGGGGCTGCTACCCCCAGCTTCATCTACTCTCAAGGAGGCCGAAGGTGCACCCCCGGGTGCCGGAAGCTTCTTTTTGGATCGAGTGCCTAAATAGACACCCCCTGTGGTTGATGGGAACCCCGCAGATGAGGGTCTCCTTGCAATACTGGCCGAGATGGCTGGGTTGGAAGAGCCTGTCTTCTTTCCTCTATTGCTAGGAGGAACTTTTTGAGTTGAATTACAGGAGGCGAAAGGAAACTCCTTGTCCCCTAGAATTTGGACAGGTGCTGGCTGCTGCAGTCGCTGGAAAACTGACTGCCGATCTTCAGGTGCTGCTGATTTGTCGCAGTAGCAGTTGATGATGACTTGGGTGCAACGATGCCCCGAGAGGGACTCATTGCATGCTGACGCTGCCGTCTTGCGTTTGTGAGTAATCACGTCATGTAAGTCTGTAAGAAGCTTCTCTACCTTTTCACCCAACTTGTGAACTCGGGAATCCCGAGCGCACGGGTGCTTAGGCATCATGTTTTCTCCCTAATCCTTGGCTAGTAAAAACACTTGCTCTGGATCTTTAGAGGGAGACTTTAAAGACCCACCATGTCCGTTAGCCCTGGGGACTGGACGCGGGTGGTTCTGTACAACTTTCCGTCAGGAACCTGTGTAACAGTCAACAGGGCCCACTTACAGTCAGCAACTTGGACAGTTGACTGGGCTGGTTGGGCCCGTACTGACCTAGACTTTTTTGCCTTAGCACCCGAAGGCGCATAGTAAAAGGAGTCCAGAATGATACATCCCGCATCTTTAGTGAGCCGCATGGCGTCGGGCCCACATGAGAGGCGGTCGAACATAGAGCTTCTGACAGGACCACAAGAGACGTCCTATTTGAAGCCAGGATTGGTCGTCGCATGGACCATCTTCTTGCGGCTAGAGCTGGCTGTCGCATAAGTTGGCTGCCTACGACCAGAGTTGGCTGCCGCATGGACAGACTGTCGATCTTCTCTATGCGGCTCCTTCTTTGTCTGCATAGATTTTCCTTGTGCCCCCAAAAACTCAGTATCATAGTATTTTTCTCTGCTAGATTTGGGGACAGTAGGGTCCTCCGCGGTCGAAAACAAAGCCGTAGGAGAGTTCTGGTCACCGTCTTGGGTTGCAGAAGGAGCTTTTTCGAGAACTTGGTCGGGGGCAACAGTTTTGTGCACCAACGCCTTGCGAATCCTCTTTAGGTTGGCTCGCTTCTGAGACGGACTGGCGCCCCCTTCAGAGAGCAATTCTTCGAAGGCTTGTTAGTCAAAACGAACCACAAGCATCTGCTGTGTAGAGCCGAGCTTGGACGCGTCAGATTGCGTCACCAACTTCTCATTGGAAGAGAAGGATGTCCCCAGCAGAGTTGCCATCATGTTTGCCATAAAAAATCAAAGACAGGTATTACAGAACATTAAAATTGATTGCAAACTCGCTTGTACAAAGGAAAGCCTAGAAAGAAATTCTAGGAAACAATCTAAGTAAAATTGTTTAGTTTTGATTCTGGGGGGTGACGGTGGAGGCTCGGAAAAGTGTTATCAACTCTGCCTTACTCCGTGGACTATCTGATGCAGTCTCTAGCTCGTGAAGAAATTGCTTTTCTCTTGAAGGTTGCCAGCCTTTTGCAGGGGTGTGACACCCTGCTATTTATAATAGGATGTATTTTGAGCCGCATAGACGTCTTGCGGCCACGTGGCTGATTAGCACGTGAAGACCCGCACTTTGGCTGCCATCTGTCGATTTGTTGGGATTTTGTTGCAGCAAATCTGGGTAGTTAAGGACTTGGTCAGATTGCCACGTGTCCTGTTGCGTATAGTTTTCTCAGCCTTCGATCATGTGGGGTCGCATGAGACTCATGCGGCTTGGATCATAGTTGCTCTTGGCTGCATGAAGTTTGGAGACTTTTGGGGCCGCATAAGTCTGAGCCGCATAAGGTTCATGCAGCTTAGATGACAGTCTTCTGGCCGTATGGAGGCGTACGAACCCTGCTTCTGGGTGACGTCTCACGTCTTATCTTTCTTGTCGAAGTGTCAGAACTGTCATATTTTGCCAGGACTTGTCAGCTTTATCAATCGAACTGCTCCTCTTAGCCACATATCTTCCTTCTACAGCTGTTTGTCGACTGGCCGTATATGTCTTTGAACAGTCATACGGCTTTCCTTCATACGGACCTGTTTTGCCCAAAGTACCTATACGGCAATTTGTAATCCGTATGAACCCCATATTTTTCATGCTTCTACACTCTCGTGATGGGTAGAACATCCCTTGCTTCATTCTATATCCCTCCTATCTGCCGTCCACGGTAGTTGCGACATCCCAGAACACCGACAACTATGTGATGACTTGTTAAATCAGAACCACGGTAATCTTCTATGGCTTTGTGTTGGTGACTTCAACGCGATCACCAGCAGAGCAGAAAAGTTGGGGGGTCACTGTCACGACCCGTACCCTGTATAGGGGCACGAGAAGTGGGTACGTCCAGCCTACGCCGCAGTGTCGGCGGTAGTAAGCTGTCCTAGGTTGCTAACTAATCTCATGCAGTGTATATAATGTACTTGTCCAGATATCAGCTCCGAATGGAGGACAAGTAAAGGATAGGATATACTCAATCACAGTCTAAAACACGATAAGATAACACAGAAGTTATACCTAAAGAATTAAAGACAACAACAACTAACTACTAAAATAATACAACAATGTCTCAAACAAACTTAATACAAACTCAATATCTTAACTTTAATACAACAAGACAAAATATGAAAGCTAAAGTAGTCTACTAGCTAATCTCCTGAATCACTCCTGAGAGTCGGGACCAAAGGTAGCTAATCCCTCGCCAGGTCCATGGTAAGTAGGGCATGTGTCCTCAGGATTATCGTCTGTAATATTTTCAACAGGTCCAATCAGGACAGGAACGAGTACAACTCATCTAGAAAATCCAAGTAAATGACAAAGAACTATAAAGCAGTTATAGACAGTTTTATTGATGAGCATGGCAGTTTTATACAGGTAATGATGGCATAGAGACACAGTAAGATACAAGAAAAGAAAGATAACTAAAACAAGAGAAGAATCATGGCAATGGAGACGGTAATAAAAGCTAACTGAACTAGAATAACATGTATGAGTCCAGACAGTACAATATAAGTCTAATGTAATCCCAGTGTGAGTCCAGTCCATATATTCCGATACCAGATGATTTCCGGTATAAGATGAGTCCAACAATGATCAATGAATCCAGGGTGAGTCCAACTATGATCTAACAGTGTGTTTTAAAATACCGAGGTCGACATGTAAACGGCTGTAGATATCAGGCACATCTCTCACGGATCAGGCAAGAGATGGCTATGCTTCTGGTAGATTCCAGTAGGAGATTTCGAATTTGGGATATGTCTACATGTCTTACTCAATATTTCCCCGCCCAACAAGTGAATCCAAAATCGACAAAAGAATCGAGATGAGTCCGGCCAATACATAATGATTCCAGAAATGATTCCGGAATGATTCCAATGACTCCAGTAATAGAGGCCAGCAAGTAAGGTATGTGTCGCATACATAAATCCAAAAATATCCATACGTGTTGATACAGAGAATCACATAGAACTAACTAGAACTGAAATACAGTAATTGACAAGTAAATGAGAGAACTATCAGAGAATGTACTCGCCTGATACTCTGAAAAGAGTAGTGTAATATCAGACGCCTGTACCAGGGTCACAATGTCCTAAAATAGAGCAATACAGTTATGACATGTCTAATATGAAGGTAAATGTAAGATACAATGCAATCTACATGATTTCTAAGCCAATCTAGGTCAAAGTCAAACTTGGTCAACTCTTCAGTCAAATTAAGTCATACTAGGTCACAAGAAGTTAAACTAAGTCATGCAAGGTCAAACAAGGTTAAACAAGTCGAATCTAGGTTAAAGTCAACTCTTGGTCAAACATTCTAGCCAAACTAGTCAAGTTATCTAGGGTTTAGTCAATAATGGTCAGACTAGTCAATATGGTTAAACTAGGTCAAAGTCTAGACTAACTAAGATTTTGGTTAATCATAGACTAGTCAATAAGGTAATTAGGTCAAGGGTCAACTATCTAAGTCAAACTCTATAAGGCTAACTCAAAACCAAACATAGGCTAACATGTCTTAGGATACCTAAGATACTATACCACAATGTTAAGGTATAGCCAATTATCTATACAAAGTATATCACACATAAATACATGTATATAATACCAACCTTAATCCTATAATCAAGCTAATCCCATACTCCAACTCAAGTCATGACTCAACTCTAAGTATCTCACTTAACCCCATACATATCTTAATCTACTTAGGACTATCCACATAACCTATATGGTCAAACCTAAACCAACTAGTTAGGGTTTAGTCAAACTTAAGTCATCAAGTCATCTAAAATCCATCTAAGTCAATTCTAGGTCAAGGTTGACCTATAGTTGACTTTGGGCAACAATAGTCAACAAGGGTCAACTTTCTAGTCAACCTAGGTCTACTAAGCCTATTGGTCAATTCCAAACTCACTAACCATAGGCTATAGGCTAGTGTAACTAGATACCATGTATAGGTATCTCATATAGGTGTCTATAGCCATACATCTATACAATATATATCTAATACCATATATTCTCACCTATATATAACCTACACATATATCCAACTATATAGATAACCAAATATATATAATACATATATATATATATATATATATATATATATATATATATATATATATATATATATATAGATAGATAGATAGCTAACATATATACATATATATACATTTTCATATATATATATATATATATATATATATATATATATATATATATATATATATATATATATATATATATATATATATATATATATATATATATATAAACCCATATATACACTCAACTATGGATGCCCATATATAACCCCTCTATATATATAATACCTATATATATGATACACTATATATAATACTCTATATATAGATATGATTCACTATATATATAATACTCTATATATATATGTACACTACATATATAGAGAGAGTGAAAGGAGAGTGAGAGTGTGTGTGCACAAGAGTGAGTGAGAGTGTGAGGGGGGTCATGGGAAGGTAGGCAGTGGTGTGTGGGTGTGAATAGTGTGTGTGAATATGGAGAGCAAAGGGGGGTTAAATCTCAGGAAAACTGAGAAGGGGGGACACACAACACACACACACATACATATATACCTATTATATATATATATACACATACACCTATGTATAAACCCTAAGACACACACCTATACACACAATACATATACATATGTATATACAATATATATACACACATATACATGTATAAACATCACAGAATTTGCATTTCAAAATCGATTTAAAACTGGAAAAAATACAGGAATAAACATTACTGTTCATTACTGAACTTAAAGGGGGGGTAAACCCAAATCCGACCCCTAAACTCGACTAAGGCTTGAAACTAATGGTTGGTAATCGTGCCCCTAGGTGTACTCGTGTCCCTAAGTGTCCACCACGACGCTACACGGCCTGTCCAAGTGTCTAAAAACCCAATCGGGTAAGTTCCAGTCACTGTACAGTGTCACAGCGTCGTGCAGAGATGCACACGCGTGTAGGACACGACACACACATCCACGTGTCTCGTGGTCACGTGTCTAGGTTCACCCAGGGTCAGGCTACACACCTAGGACCCTGACACGATCCCACGTGTCGCCATGTCCAAATGGGAAGCCCGTATCAGTCGAGAAAACTCGACTGATACACACTGCTATGTGCAGCGAGTCGAGTGTCTCGTACTCGTGACACAGGACAAGACACACCTCGTGCTCATGTCCAAGTGTCCGCCCAATGATGGGCTACACGTGTGTCACCCTGACACGACACCACGACACGTGTGCGTGGGACACGGGGTCCGTGTCTAAGTCAATTTTTCGACTGAAATGCGCGTGTGTGTGGCCAGTGCGGCCCTGAATCCGTGTCCGATACGAAACGATACATCGTGAAACTTTAAGGGCATGTTCGCAGACATTGCCCACGTATCTATGCCAATTTTGGCGTGTCCACGTGCTCTGTACGATGAGTACGAGACACGTGTGAGCAGGGCACTGTGCGCGTGCATTGTACAGTGAGTTCGTGTCTGTTTTGGACATGGACACGACTCGAATTTGTGCTCATTCCTAGTGTCTCGTGATCAGCATGCCAAGGGCTACCCAAATGTATAATTTGTTTTGGAAAACAACAACTTTTATTCCTAAGTGATATTTCACCAAACACACTAATTTAAACATAGATACGTGTCCGATACGGACACCAAACCAAACCTATTTCCTACAAAACTTGACCCACAGCTAGGGTATACCTAAATGCATGCAACCAGATAAAACACAATATTAACAAGGTTTGGGGATATTTACCTATTGAGTGAAAACTCAAGAAAACACCAAGGTAGGGGGGTGTCCTCTTCAAATAATGATGCCCAAAATGCTATGCAACCTAGCTAGGTAGCTCCCCTTAGCACCATCAATGGTAGGGGATCCCAATGCAAGAAACTAGGCTCAATTTGGAGCTAAAATGGTTAAGTGGTGAAGGGTTGAAGTAGAGGGAAAAACTAGGTTTTTAGGGTGTATGTAAAATGGCATGTTGTGAAGGGGGGTGTGTTTATATAGAAGGGGGGTAGGGTTGGCTGCCATGGGGGGGGGGGGGGGGGGGTAGGGTAGATATTTAGGGTTCCTACCACCTTGTAAACTTAGCTTCTAAGTCTTGGACCAAGTAGATAGATATTTAGGTTTCTAGGAAATATCTAAAAAGTAACATATCTAGATACTTATCAAACCTAGATATTTCTAACATAAAGTTAACATCTAACATCTAACATTAGCCTTCTAGGTTAGTTGCTAACCTCTAGATTAGTGCTAAACTAGGTTAGGAGCTAACATGACACTAATCAACTAATTAAAGAATAATAAATTACATAAATCCAAATAAATTCTAATAAATTACCAAAATACCCTTTTGACTAAAAAGTGGTAATTTGATACCCTAATCACATGGTTAGGCTTACATGGTCATGGTTAGTCTCTAGGTTATGAAATCTCTAGGGTTTACACTAGGGTTATACTAGTAAAATTACAAAGTCATAAGCCATGACTTAGAAAATAGTTTTAAACTATCTAAAAATCACCAAAATTCATAACATGACTAAATCACCATTATTTAATAATAAAATAATAAAATTTTCAAAATATCCCAATTTCAGAAAACTGGGTGCTACAGTCACCCCCTCCACCGTCGGCCATTCACGACTTCACCAACTTCAATTTTAACGCCTATCTGACCCCTCTTCAGTTCAGCAGAAACGCCTTCACCTAGTGCAACATGTAGGAAGGCCTCAGAAGGCAATACTCTCGCCTTGATCCCCTCATTAATTTAAAATGGGCTGATTTGGAGATCATTTCTAGCCTCTCGTACCTCAACACAATTGAACCGGATCACTCCCCTCTCCTCATCGAGATTAGTAGCAAATCGAACCAGATCAAGAAAAGCTTTTACTTCCTTGACTTCTGGAGCCACCACCCCTAATTAAAGAATATCGTGGCCGCCGCTTGGAGCAATTCAGACTCCTTTGACCCTGTTGGCCCATTCCATGGTCACACCCGATTTCGATAATCAACATGCACTTAAGTCAATACACAAAATATACAAACTGCTGCTAATCATTTCAGGATATATGAAATCAATTTCAACGGATGTTGTACTATATCAACGAAGCACCAACATCATCAAATCTGAAGATGACTCATTTTATATTTTCTTCTGTATTTTACATTTTATTGAGTCTAGGATTTATTTTATAAAATCAGTTTTGGTAATACTGGCTTAGGGTTATTTTAGTCCACATTCTAAAAAAGCCTACCAATTACCACTCATATATCTTTTTACAAAATATTCCAAAATATCTTTTGAAAATAATTTCTGATAAAATATTTCAAAAATCTCCTGACAGAACTCATAACCGAGTTCGGCCCGAGTTCGGACCGAACTCTGTCCGAGTTCGGTCAGTTTGTATTCAAACTTCTGTTGCCTCCAAATCTGTGAGCAACGTCTCTTTGCGAGATATATGCATCCGAACTCTGCCCGAACTCTGTCCGAGTTCGGTTCCAGAAAACACCTATAAATAGAGAAGAACTTTTCATTTCAAATCATTCAGTTCACTCTTCATCTTCTCTTCTCTACTATTCAAGTGTTTTCAAACGATCCAAGATTTTTAAATCATACCTATACACCTCTTAGCCAAAAGCCAGTAATATCAGAGTTGATTTAGAGTCTTTTGGTACTCCAAGAGTTGTAAAGAGGTCGTTCCAAGTTCAGTAACTTTTTCTGTTGTGGAGCTGGTCGTGCGCTCGTCACCAAGCACGGTGTTGTGAAGTCGGTCGTGCACTTGTCACCAAGCACGGTATTGTAAGAGACTGCAAGCTCTCAGTTAAAGCTTGTGCCTTAGTGGATTAACATCGAGCAAGAGTACTCGAGACTGGATTAGTCCTCTCAGAGGGATACCAGTATATATCGCTGTGTCGCTGAGTTTGAATTCTCTATCTCTTGCTGCATTATATTTACTGTCTCTTATTTCACTGCCATAGTTTAAAGTTTTAATTGGTGATTATTTTTTGCTGCACACACACACTCTATTCACCCCCCCCTCTAAAGGTGCTCAACGGTCCTACAATTTGGTATCAGAGCGGGTTATATTCTAATATAATATACCTCAGAGAGTATATATATGGCAGCCGTGAAATCAATATTCAACGGTGAAGGGCAATCCACAAATAGACCTCCCCTATTTGATGGAACAAATTATACCTATTGGAAAACACGAATGACTTTCTTTCTAAAGTCTCTTGACTTTGATCTTTGGTCTATAGTCATTGATGGTTATAAGTAACCAGCACCCACAGTGGTTGAAGGCCAGCTTGTAGACAAGCCTCATGACAAATACACTGAAGCTAAAAAAGCTAAGGCTAGTCTAGATGCTCGTGCCATCAACGCACTATTCTGTGCAATTGACAAAACGGAGTTCAACAGAGTTTCAACCTGTAAGACGTCTCACAAAATTTGGAAACTTCTTGAGGTAACTCATGAAGGTACTTCCCAAGTGAAGTAATCCAAAATTAGTAGACTGACACAGGAATATGAATATTTTAAGATAAAATCCGGTGAGTCAATTACACAGATGTTTACTCGTTTCCTTGATATAATTAATCCTTTGCAATCTCTTGGTAAGGATTACAGCAATCATGAGAAGATCAGAAAAGTGCTGCGGGCTTTAACAAAGAACTGGAATCCAAAAGCCACATCAATTATTGAAGGAAACGATCTCACCACTATGTCCTTGGAAACACTGATGGGCAAGCTCATGACCCATAAACTTGATTTGCAAGAGTTTGAGGAAGCAACACCAAAGGAAAAATCTATTGCCTTCAAAGCTCAAGCAAGAAAATCAACATGCAATGACTCCGATTAAGAATCATCAAGTGGTGATGAACAAGCCCTACTTGTGAAGAACTTCAGGAAATACCTAAAGTTTACAAGCAGAAAGAAGAAAGATATCCAAGAAAGCAATGAAGATGAAACTATATGCTTTGGATGCAAGAAGTCAGGGCACATAAAGAAGGACTGTCCAACCACCAAGAAAAGCAGTCCATATGACAGATCAAGATCAAGCAGAAAAGCAACAACCGGTCGAAAGTATGCCAACACAAGTATCTGGCATGAAAGTGATGCCAGTGATACAGAAGAAGAGGATAGACCCTGCGGCAATGCAAATGTCTGTCTTATGGTATTTGATAAGGTATCTTCAAACCCTTTATATGATGATTTTACTTTCGATGAGTTAGAAAATGCCTTTAGCGATTTACTTGAAGAACACAAAAATGTGCTTGACAAGTATAAGCAATCTCGAAAAGAGATTAAGGCATACACAACCGAGTTAGCTAGACTGTCCAATCTTATTGAAGATATTAAAGAGACGTCTACTACCGGTAACACAGAAGAGATAGCCAAACTCAAGGTAGACTATCATGAGGCTACCCTCAATATTGAAAAGAAAGAAAGAGACTATGTCAAGATGCAAGAACTATATGACATAGAGAAGAAGAAGCACTTAGTAACAGAACAAAGACTCTCAGATATGACTGCTAGATATGAAGAGTCTATTGCGATTTCTAAAAAGTTAGAAATCAAGTTAGGCAAACAGGCAATACCTGTGACACAGCCTAATTTTAGTCCTAATGCTAAGCATACAACTAAGAGGACTAAAAACAAGAAAGCACAGAAGAAACACGAATATCATCATGCTTTCACTTATAGGTTCTCCAAACCAAATAAGCATGTAAACACAGTTTTAACCATGTTTGGTTCTAAACTGACTTGCACTTATTGTGGTACGCACGGACACATTTCACAGTATTGTTTGGCAAGGAAGCTTGTTGACAATCACACTTTAATCTGGAGACCTAAAGCTAATCAGAATGGACCCTTCAGAAAATGGGTACCAAAGGATTCATTTACTTGTCTTGTAGGTGGACCCTCAACCCTCTCATGCTAGAAGCAAATGGATCCTCGATAGCGGATGTTCGCGACACATGACTGGTGATGCATCTTTGTTCGCTACGCTATCGATGAAAAAAGAAGGATATGTCTCCTTCGGAAATAATTTGAGAGGTGATATAATTGGTAATGGTACTGTAGGTATTTCTCCCTATCCAGTAATAAAGGATGTTTGTCTAGTAACAGAATTGAAACATAACCTATTAAGCATAAGTCATTTGGCAGATAATGGTTATGGTATCAATTTTGTGAAAGATAAATGTACCATATATGATATGTCATCTGGTGATCCCATATATAAAGGGATTAGAGAAGACAATATTTATGTTTTCTTTTTGGAGAATACTAATAATACAGGTAGGTGCCTAGTAGCCAATCAAGATGAAAGCTGGCTATGGCACATGAGACTAGGACATGCAAACATGGATACTATCTCACGACTAAGTACAAAGAAGTTGGTAAGAGGACTCCCTGAAATTCCATTCAAGAGAGATATGGTATGTGCTGACTGTGAAAAGAACAAAGCACATAGGTCTACTTTTAAATCCATCAACGCTGTAAGTACTTCTAGACCTTTGCAGTTAATTCACATGGATTTATTTGGTCCTAGTAGAGTCGCTAGTCTTGGCGGTAAGCTCTACGCTTTTGTTATTGTTGATGATTTCTTTCGATTTACTTGGGTTTACTTTTTATCAAACAAAAGTGATCCAATTTTTGAATTTCAAATATTTTGCAAAAAGGTACAAAACGAAAAAGGCTTCATGATTACTCGTATCCGAAGTGATCATGGTGGCGAATTCGAAAATTCTGATTTCAAAAAGTTTTGTGATGATAGTGGATATTACCACGAATTTTTTTGTCCTAGAACTCTCCAACAGAATGGTGTTGTGGAGCGGAAGAATCGTACTCTAAGCGAAATGGCTAGAGTCATGCTGAATCAGTATAATCTTCCTAAATATTTTTGGGCAGAAGCTGTTAGTACAGCCTGTCATGTTTTGAATAGGGTGTTAATTCGACCAATCTCGAAGAAAACACCATATGAGCTTTGGTTTGGAAGGATTCCAAACATTTCTTACTTTAAAGTCTTTGGATGTCGCTATTTTATCCTGAACACCAAGGATAACTTGGGAAAGTTCGACTCCAAAGCAGATGACGGGATATTTCTCGGATATGCTGCTAAGAGTAAGGGATATAGAATTTTCAATAAAAGATCTATGATTGTTGAAGAAACTATTAATATTACTTTTGATGAGTTAAATAGTCACAGATCTAGCGACAGTGATGATAAAGATACACATGCAAGGACAGAGAAGAGTTCTGTGAAAGATCTAACCCAAAATGTAAGGACTGAGAAGAGTTTTGTGAGAGATCTGACCCAAAAGTATGAATCATTAAAATTCATGCCAGATCATCCAGAGACTCTCATCATAGGTGATGTATCTAAAGGTGTAAGTACACGTTCATCTCTTAAAGATTCTGATATAGCAGCAAATGTAGCATTCATTTCTCAAATAGAACCTAAGAATGTAGATGATGCTTTTACTGATGAATTTTGGATTTCTGCCATGCAAGAGGAACTAAATCAATTTGAGAGAAACCAAGTTTGGGAACTCGTTCCTAAACCTATTGGTCAATCGATAGTTGGTACCAAATGGGTGTTCCGAAATAAACTCAGTCAAGATGGACAAGTTCTACACAATAAAGCACGTCTAGTGGCACAAGGTTATAATCAAGAAGAAGGAATTGATTATGATGAGACCTATGCTCCTGTTGCTAGACTAGAAGCCATCCGCATGTTTTGTGCATTTGTATGCTATAATGATTTTAAATTATTTCAAATGGACATGAAAAGCGCATTTTTAAATGGATTTTTAAAAGAGAAAGTTTTTGTGAAACAACCCCCTGGTTTTGAAGATTTTCAAAAACCTGATCACGTCTTCAAGCTTAAGAAAGCTCTTTATGGACTCAAACAAGCACCTCGTGCTTGGTATGAACGCCTAAGTGCCTTCTTACTTGATAATGGATTTTCAAAAGAAAAGGTTGATTCTACTTTGTTTATAAAATCCTTGAATGATGATATCCTCCTTGTGCAAATTTATGTAGATGACATAATATTCGGTTCTACTAACGAAAAACTTTGTCAAGATTTCGCTAGGTATATGCAGAGTGAATTTGAGATGAGTATGATGGGAGAGCTAAACTTCTTCCTAGGACTTTAAATCAAACAGCACTCAAAAGGAACATTCATCAACCAAGCTAAGTATACGAAGGACATACTGAAAAAGTACGACTTCGAGAATGTAAAGCCAATCGGGACTCCTATGGCTACATCTACAAAGCTTGATGCTGATGAAAGTGGCAAACCTGTCGATCAGCGTAAGTATCGAGGTATGATTAGTAGTTTATTATATTTAACTGCTAGTCGTCCTGATATTATGTTTAGTGTTTGCATTTGTGCACGTTATCAGGCAAATCCTAAGGAATCACATCTTAGTACCGTTAAGCGTATCTTCCGATACCTTAAAGGAACTTCTACAGTCGGCTTATGGTATCCTAAAACCAAATCCTTTGACCTGATAGGTTACTCGGATGCGAATTTTGCAGGATGCAAAGTGGACCGTAAAAGTACCAGCGGCACATGTCATTTCCTAGGAAAGGCCTTAGTCTCTTCGTTTAGCAAGAAACAAAATTCAGTAGCATTATCAATAACTGAGGCTGAGTATATCACCATAGGACGTTGTTGTGCTCAGATTTTATGGATGAATCAAACCTTAGAGGACTACAATCTGCACTACACTAAGATTCCTATTTATTGTGACAACACTAGCACTATTAATCTGACTAAGAACCCTATCTGTCATTCACGCACAAAGCACATAGAGATAATACATCATTTTCTTCGTGATCATCAAAAACACAGGGATATCTGCTTAGAATTTATTGACACAGATCATCAACTAGTAGACATATTCACAAAACCATTGGCTGAAGACCGTTTTAACATAATGAGGCGTGACCTCGGTATACTTGAATTTTCATATTTATAATGTAATATGGTAATTAAAATCAATTTTATGACTTGCAACTTTGAAATTTATTTAACGAAAATTATTTTTGGGTACAAACCTAAAAAGGGTATGTCTGTCACCACGACTACGGTCGAAGCGAAGTGGTACTTAAGAGTTCCCCGGTGAACCTCCGTTAGCTGGGACAACCCCTACAGTTAACCCATAAATAGCGTACGTTATTAAATACTAGAGTCAAAAGTCATAAAATTACTTTTAACCAACCAGAACTGTATTTATTATCTTGGAAATACAAGTGACCGAACTCGGGCCGAACTCTGACCGAGTTCGGACCGAATTCGGACCGAGTTCGGTCGGCGCTGTATTAATTTCCAGAACCGAACAGCCGGCTCTAAACTCTTTAAATTCAACTCTTTCAACTATTTTTTCCACACACCAACTCGTGGAAACATCTCCTTCCTCCCTAAAATTCCTTCCTCCTCCATCCTAGCAAGGAATCTAAGAGATATGGTGGGCGTTTCGACATTCTCATCTTCCTCCCTTTCTCAAAAAGGTATTCCTTGTTCTCTTCTACTTTCTCAATGGCTCCTAAACGTCATAGATCATCTTCCCAAGGTGCCTCCTCCTCTTTGGATTATACACCAGCTAGCCTATTTAGTCCAGCACGACCAATGGATGCAGAAGACTATGATTCTACTTTGTTTCCGGACAAAGAGTTTTCTGATCTTTGGTTCGATTCTTTTTCTGGCCGTAAGAATTGCAATGGAGCTTTTGTCAATTTTACCATATTTTCTGAATACGCTCCTACTTTTGACCACTTAGGATACCGAAATTTTTTCGAGGTATCAGAAAATATTTTTGACAATGCTGTCCGAATGTTTTACTGCAACTTGCAAGTAAAACCTAACGGAAATTTCTATTCTTGCGTTGCTGGGCAAGAATTAGAATTCAGTGCTACCGATATCAGTGAATCTTTCCATGTTCCTGATCTTGGTGAAACTTTGGTTGACATTACCCATGTCCAATTCCCTGCTGATATTACCCTTGCCTCTTTCAGGGAACTTATTTATCATCCAAACCCTGTTCCTCGTAGGGTTTATGCAAAGAATTTAAACCAATCTTTTTATGAACTTCATCGCATGATTTTCTCTGTACTCCTTCCAAAGAAAGGATCCACAGATGAAGTGACCTTCTTGGAACTCTCTGCTTTATATCACATTTATTTTGGTATTCCATTATGTATTCCAAAGACCATGATGTCCTGGATGCTGAACTGCAGAAATACAGGAAGGAATCTGGTATATCCTATACACTTGGCGTCTATCTTTCGTCGTTTTGAGATTGATCTTCAAACTTGTGCATTCTCCTCCACTCCTACCGAGCTTACCAGATCTCGACGATTTCCTGCTCCACCTCTGCCTCCTGGAGCTCAGCCTGCTCCAGCTGCTGACGCTGAGGTTCCTGATGCTGCTCCTGCTCCAGCCCCTGCCCCGAGATTTGATCCGGCTTTCTATTAGCGCTTTGATGATTTTGTTGCTATATCTGTGCAACGTCATCAAAGTTATCTTGATTTGGAGTTCCGACGCATCTCTCAGGCTCAGGTGCTGAGGAATGGAATTGCTGACCTCCACTACAGCCTAGCCCATGATCCAGTCCATCCGATCACCATCCTGCCTCACCCAGGCTTTCCGGGTCCTCGGTTCACAGATAAGGTTTCCTTCCAGCACTTCGACCCCACTGCAGCCTACTTTCCTCCAGAGGCTCCTGGTGCTGACGACCCCATTATGTGACGTGGATTCAGCTTTTGGATAGTGGATACTTGTTAGATGATGATCTTTATGCTTTGATGTAGTTTTTTTTTATGTCTAAACTCATTAGTTAGACATTTTTTGATGATTGTACTCAGCACTTTTTAGTATGACATTTTCAGTATTTTATTTCCAGCATTTTCTTTCCATAGTAGTTGTTTTATGCTTTGATCATGTCTCTTTTGCTTCACTTTGTCTTCTGTTTTCTATTGTTGGCTTCACACATTATGGGGGAGCCAAGTCATTTTACTATTTGATAAAGGGGGAGAAAAAGAGTACACATACCAAAAAGCAAATACAAATCCAAAAAGCAAAATCAACCATCTTTTTGATTCAGGTACTTGTATTTTGTTCTATTTTTTATAAAGATATATTTTGGTATAGACTCAAGTTTGTCAATTATCAAAATGGGGGAGATTGTTGGCCCATTCCATGGTCACACCCGATTTCGATAATCAACATGCACTTAAGTCAATACACAAAATATACAAATTGCTGCTAATCATTTCAGGATATATGAAATCAATTTCAACGGACGTTGTACTGTATCAACGAAGCATCAACATCATCAAATCTAAAGATGACTTATTTTATATTTTCTTCTGTATTTTACATTTTATTGAGTCTAGGATTTATTTTGTAAAATCAGTTTTGGTAATACTGGCTTAGGGTTATTTCAGTCCACATTCTAAAAAGCCTACCCATTACCACTCATATATCTTTTTACAAAATATTCCAAAATATCTTTTGAAAACAATTTCTGATAAAATATTTCCAAAATCTCCTGACAGAACTCATAACCGAGTTCGGCCCGAGTTCGGACCATACTCTGTCCGAGTTCGGTCAGTTTGTATTCAAACTTATGTTGCCTCCAAATCTGCGAGCAACGTCTCTTTGCAGGATATATGCATCCAAACTCTGCCCGAACTCTGTCCAAGTTCGGTTCCAGAAAATACCTATAAATAGAGAAGAACTTTTTATTTCAAATCATTCAATTCACTCTTCATCTTCTTTTTTCTACTATTCAAGTATTTTCAAACGATCCAAGATTTTCAAATCATACCTATACACAGTAATATCAGAGTTGATTTAGAGTCTTTTGGTACTCCAAGAGTTGTAAAGAGGTCGTTCCAAGTTCAGCAACTTTTTCTGTTGTGGAGCTGGTTGTGCGCTCGTCACCAAGCACGGTGTTGTGAAGTCGGTCGTGCACTTGTCACCAAGCACGGTGTTGTAAGAGACTGCAAGCTCTCAGTTAAAGCTTGTGTCTTAGTGGATTAACATCGAGCAAGAGTACTCGAGACTGGATTAGTCCTCTCAGAGGGATACCAGTATATATCGCTGTGTCGCTGAGTTTGAATTCTCTATCTCTTGCTGCATTATATTTACTGTCTCTTATTTCACTGCCATAGTTTAAAGTTTTAATTGGTGATTATTTTCTGCTGCACACAGACATTCTATTCACCCTCCCCCCCTCTAGAGGTGCTCAACGGTCCTACAGACCCCTTTGTCCGTGTTACGAACAAACTGTCACGACTCGCACCCAGTATAGGGGCACGAAAAGTAGGTACGTCCAGTCTACGCCGCAGTATCGGCGGTAGAACGCTGTCCTAGGTCACATACATCTAACAATTATAAGGTACTTGTACAATGTATACACTTCGAATGGAAGACAATATAGAAATATATAACTCAATCACAGCTAAGGTAGAAAGTATGATAAGATAGATAGATATGAAAGTCGCCAAATAAAATACAATAAAAGAAGAAGTCTAAGAGTCTAAGATAGCATCTCCACAACATCCAGAATAACAAAATCCCCAAATAAGTACATAATGTATCCAAAATAAGACAAGACAATAAGTAAGATAACTAGTCTAGCTAACTAGCGTAGACTACTGGGGTAATATCCTCTGCAAGGGCTGGGTCCTCCTGGGAGTCCAGCTCACAGGTGTCATCTCGGCCTGCTCCATAGTATGTAGGACAGAACTCCTCAATGTCATTTGTAATATTTCAACAGGTCCAGTCAGGACAAGAACGAGCACAATACATCTCGTGCAGTTCATAATATGACAAGATATGTAAATATGCTATAGAGTAAGATACATAAAATGCTGGAGAATATATATGAAGTAAATGAGATAACTATAAAGAAATATCTACTATAAGTAAAGAGCTAACAGTGGCTAGTGATGTAGAGTACAAGATAGACATGTGAACGGCTTGAATTTGTACATGATTATTCTAAGAGTTTGCACATGATTACACTACTTTGGAATTGTTCACATGACCATTTATACTCTTCCATACCCCAATCAATACACAAGGATCCAGATAAGTTATGTTATTGTACATGATTTACATGGGGACCCATAAATGGGTGTACATAAAGTATATATGAGGGGCTCTGTGAACATGAGAGTACAGGAATCACAAGAGTGCACATGAATGGTGAAAGTACCGAAGTACATGATAAAAGTGAAACGCACATGACATGACGTAACCCGATGTCCCCGAGGGGATAACATCTCATAAAGGGATCCATATAGTACCAATCCGTGTTAACAACGTGACAGCATCAAGTAAAGTAATCAAGAGCATAAATGTAAATCTTATCAAGTATAAAACGGTCAGAGAATGTACTCGCCTGGTATCCTGAGTATCCGATGAGTATATATGTCCAGACAGAGTAGATGAGTCCTATTTAGAGCAACACATGTCACAACATGTCAAGAATGGTAATATTAAACTTTACAATGCATTCTATATGAATTCTAGGTCATTCTAGACTAAAGTCGACTCTAGTCAACTTCACTAGTCAAACTAGGTCAACTAGGCCAATCCTAGTCCAATCAAGTCTCACTAAGCCTAACCAAGCCTAGGCTAGCACTCAAACACAATCAAAACCCTAACAAGTTATCACACACAAATACAAACTATGTATATTCATCATTATACAATATATACATAGATATTCATATAGGCTAGTGCATAATACACAAACAAGGCACAATCATGATATACATATATGTATGTAGGGGGTGAGTATGTGTGTCATTATTGTTAGTGAGATGAGGGTGTGTGTGTACAGTGAGTGACATGTGTGTGTGAGTGTCAACTGTGTGTGTGTGTGTTCAGTTGGGAGTGACAGGATGCGTGTGTGTGTATCAGTGCACAGTGTGACAGGGTGTGTGTGTGGGAGATGAGAGTGATAGTGAGGGTGACAAGATGTGTGTGTGTGTGTTAGTTACATAGTGTGTATGTGTGTTCAGGTTTCAGTCAAATAGCAGCAAAATATGTATGTGTGTGTGTGTCTCATGTACATTAGTGTATAGTGTTCCTAGGTTTCAATCAAGCAGTAAAATATGTGTGTGTGTGTGTGTGTGTATTCTCAGATTGTGTGTAAAGCAGTGATAGGGTTATCTCAGGAAAAATGTATCATGTTACTCTCATTCAAAACAACACACTTTTATATATGCATAACCCAAGTCATTATCCTCTATTCAGTTCAAGTTTTCAGTGAATGATAGTTCCTTCGATAATCAATCCAATTGCAAGAATGAAAACCAAACATACAACCTAAACATGAATCATTATATACCAGTCATGATAACATATCTGAAATAAACATTGCATCTCAAATTCGAGTCTTAAATCTCAGTTAACAACTATATACCCGATTCTCAGTTCAGCCCAATATCAAGATACCCAAATTTGAAATGAAATTCAAATAAATATTAAATTAGTGTGTGCACAGGTGTCACACAAATGCATACGTGTCAGGGGAAAGGATTTTATGTCCATATGATGGACACGAAGTGTCCAAATACAAAAAAACATGGCATGAGAACCTGTTCGTGCACGGGCTCGTGCTGAGGTGTCGAGCCCTATAGGACACGACGCACTCCACATTGAGTCACGTGCATGTGTCTAATAGGTATCCCAGGTGTCAAGGTTCGTGTACATGTGTCTGCACTGTGTCTACGACGTATCCTTGTGTGACACGAAGTGCATGTCAGTGGGGGATTTCCGCGTATAACAATGCATTATAATTTCATTGCACTCATGATTTTATATCCGACACGACACGAGGTGTCGTGAAACTCGAGGGGGGTCTGTCAGTGATGGCCCCACCTCTATGCCAAGTAGCACGTGTTCACGTGGCCTACACAGGGAGAAATAGGGCTCGGGTAGCAGGGCATCCGAGCGGGGCTCTGTGCAGCGTGTCTAGTCCAGTTTTGGACATAGTAAGGACACGAAAAACAGCTCAGTCAAATACGAAATCAAACCACACCTATAGGACTACAAATCAGTTCAAATAGAATTCAAAAATAGCAATAAAAATATCTCTTGGGCATTTCATCAAATACCTTAAAGTCTACACTGATACGTGTCTGATACGGACAACAAATCGACACGAATTTCCACTAAACTTTTCCTACAGCTAGGGGACACCTAGATGGATGAATCTATGGAATAAAATCAGGAATTTAGGGTGATTTGTAGGGATTACCTATAGGGATCCAATCTCTAAGAAAAAGCCCCAAATAGTTAAGTCTCCTTTCTCAAGCTATGTCCCAATGAGCCCTCTTCCTTGCAAGCTAGCCTCCTTCTCCTTCTACTCCAGATTTGGATTCCAATGAAAAAGATTGGGATCAATTTGGTGGAGAAATGATGAAAGGGGAAAGAAATTAGGGTTTTTTAAAGGAAAGTTTCTAAAAGAGGCAAGTGGTTATGAGGAGACATTATATAGGCTGAAATTAGGTTTAGTATAGGCTGTGGTGGTCAGCCATATAGGGGATTAGGGTTAGGGTTTTATGTAAATGGGCTTGAGCCTAAGTTCATAAGCTAGCTAGCACAACCCCTTAGCTATAAATCCAAAATACATAACTCTCCCAATCCTCTCATGAACCCTAGCCACACTTAAGTCAACTAAGACTAACTTAAGTCACATTAGGGTCCCATACTATGCTAACTAAGTCACTAAAGTCAAAGTCAAACTCTAGGCTAGTCTCTAAAGTCACAACTAGCAAAAGTCAAAAATCACAACACCAATGCAATAATTAATAAAGTAATTCACAAAAATTAAAATGGCCAAATTACCCTCAAGACTAAAATGTGGTAGTGACAAATCTACCCTCCTTAAAAGAAATTTGTCCTCAAAATTGAAAGGCAAAACTGAACTAATGAGAAGGATAAACAATCATACCTCAAGATCCAAAAAGATATGGGTAACGCTCGCGCATCTCATCCTCCCGCTCTTAGGTAGATCCTCCTAGAGAATGATGCCTCCATGTGACGCGAACCAAGGGTATCACCTGGTTTCTCAGAACCTTCACTCGTTGATCCAGAATCTCCACAGGCTGCTCTGGATAGCTAAGAGTAGGTCCCACCACAATCTCTGAATGATCGAGTACATGGCTAGGATCTACCACATACCGTCTCAGCTGCGACACGTGGAATACGTTATAGACTCCCACTAGTGCAAGTGGAAAGTCTAGCCTGTAAGCCACATCATCGACTCTCTCGCTGATCATGAAAGGTCTGATGAAGCGCGGGCTAAGCTTCTCACCTCCATTAAAACGTATCGTACCACGTGTCGGAGATATCCTCAAGTAAACTAGATCTCCAACCTAATCACAAACAAGGAATCAATTACTAATATATTCAAACATGATCAAGCTAAATCACAAACAAAACAACTCCTAATTCTAATCCTATCTCTAAAATGTACCTCAAACTCCAAAGGTCTACGGTGGCTATCGGCCCAGTGCCGATGTCAGTCCTGCGCCACGCGAATCCTGTCTCTGATGAACTTCAACTTTTTGACTGCATCTACAACCATTTCAGGTCCCAATAAAGCTCGCTCTCCAACGTTATCCCAAGACAAGGGTGTACAATATCTGCTCCCGTACAGTGCCTCGAATGGTGACATCTCAATGCTGGCCTGAAAATTGTTGTTGTATGCAAACTCTACTAAGTGCAGGTGATCCTCCCAGGATCCTCCGAAATCCAAAACATAAGTCCGCAGCATGTCCTCGAGTGTCTGAATAGTCCTGACTGTCCGTCCATCTCAGGGTGGTATGCAGTACTAAACTTGAGCTGAGTGCCCAAACTAGTCTACAGACTCTGCCAGAAATGGAAAGTAAAGCGACTATCCCGATCCGAGACAATGCTCAACGAAACTCCATAAATCCTGACAATCTGCCGCATATACATCTCCGCTAGCCTCTCATTATACGTACCCACTCTAAATGGCAAAAAATGGACCGATTTGGTCAACATGTCTACGATGACCCAAATTGCGTCTTTTCTTCCTAGTGTACGCGGCAATCTAGAAACAAAATCCATCGTGATGTGCTCCCACTTCCACCCTGAAATGGGCAATGTCTGCAACAAACCTCCTGGCCTCTGCCTCTCTGCCTTGACCTGCTGACAAACAAAACATCTGGCTACGAAGCGAGCTACCTCCCGCTTCATCCCATACCACCAGACGTGCTCCCTCAGATCCCTATACATCTTGTTGTCACCTCGATGTATAGAGTACTGAGATCGATAGGCCTCCTGCATGACCTGCTCCCGGAGCTCTCTACTGGGCACATACAGCCTGGAACCGTGCCTCAATGCACCATCCTCTGCAAGAGTAAACACATCATCCACCAATCCTGCTCGAACCTGCTCTCGGATACACCGTAGAGCAACATCCTCGAACTATGTCGACTTGATCCTCTTTATCAAGTCTGACTGAATATGGAGGCCCCACATCTACATCTGAACTCCTGGCACAACCACCTCGATCCCCAGGCTCTCCAAATCTGCTAGCAAGTGACGATCTATAGTCAAACACATGGCGGTAGGATACCTACTCAAGGCATTGGCAACCACGTTGTCCTTCCCTGGGTGATACTGCAGTGAAATGTCGAAGTCCTTCATCAACTCCAACCACTTGCGCTGCCTCATGTTGAGTTCCTTCTGTGTAAACACATACTTTAAGCTCTTATGATCTGTAAAGATCTCCATCCGCTCTTCGTATAAGTAGTGTTTCCACAACTCCAAAGCAAATATAACTGCTGCTAACTACAAGTTGTGGGTAGGGTAGTTCTTCTCATGGGGACGTAACTGCCTGGAAGCATACACAATCACCTTCCCATACTGCTGCAAGACACAACCCAAACCCTTTCCTGAGACGTCACTGTAGATAGTGAAACCTCCTATCTTGATGGCAATGTCAGAATCGGAGCTATCGTCAGCCGCTTTTTCAGCTCATCAAAAGTGACCTGACACTCCTCAGACCAGACAATCTCTGCATCCTTCCGGATCAGTCTAGTCAATAGCTCTGCAACCCGGGAGAAATCCTGCACGAACCTCCTATAATAGCCTGTCAATCCTAAGAAGCTCCTGATCTCTGCTACTAAACTCGGTGCTGTCCAAGCCTCAACTGCCGTGATCTTCTTCGGGTCAACTGAGATCCTATCTCCAGTCACTACATGACCCAAGAAGTCAACTCTGTCCAGAAAGAATTCACACTTCGAAAGCTTGCCATAAAGCTCCTCCCTCCTGAGAGTCTCCAAAACTACTCTCAAGTGCTCCTTATGCTCCTCCTCAGTCTTCGAGTACACTAGGATATCATCGATGGACACTACCACGAACTTGTCCAAGTACTGGTGGAACACCTTATTCATCAGGTTCATTAATACCGTCGGGGCATTAGTCAACCCAAACGGCATCACCATGAAATCAAACTGGCCATACCGCATCCTGAATGCAATCTTTAGAATATCCTTCTTCTTTTCCTTCACTTGATGGTAACCTGACCTCAGATCAATCTTAGAAAATACCCTCGCCCCACTTAGTTGATCGAAGAGATCGTCGATCCTCGGCAACAGGTACTTGTTCTTGATCGTGAGGTTGTTGAGTGCCCTGTAGTCGATACACATCCTGACAGACCCATCCTTCTTCGGTACAAAGAGTACCGGTGCACCCCATGGTGAAGAACTCGATCGGATGAAGCCCTTGCCGTGCAGCTCATCCACATGCTTCTTCAACTCTACCAGCTCGCTATTGTTTACCCTATAGACGTGCTGAGATATCGGCTCTGCGCCGGGCACTAAGTCTATAGAGAACTCCATGTCTCTGTCTGGTAGTAGTCCTGTCAATTCCTCCAGAAAGACGTCCATGAACTCCACTATCAAAGGGTGCGACACTGCCTGCTCTTTAACTGATACTCCACAGAAAACTCTGCTGCTCTGCTCCGCCTACCTTCGGGTTAACTCGAACTCTGGCTCTCTAGGTGCTCTGAAAAGAACTCTACCCCCGCGGCAATCTATGCTGGCGTGGTGCCTGCTCAACCAATCCATACCGAGTATGATATCGTAGTTCAACAATGGCATCACGAGCAGACTCACATCTAACTTTCGGTCTCCCAAATCAACTCTCCGACCCTTGTAAATATAACTAACGAGGATAATACCACCCCCGATCGTGATCTTGCAAGTCCTAGGCAACGATTAGGATACAAGGTGGTGTCTAATAACAAAAGATACAGACTCAAAGCTATGGGAAGCCCTCGAATCGAACAATAAAAAAGCTGGAATGGAGTCGAGAAGAATAGAACCTGCGATCAGCTTCTCGACATCCTCTGCATCCTCAGCTGCCATGGCGAAAGCTCGCCCCTGCTGACCTCTTCTAGCCTGCTGCTGATGCTGAGCGAACCTCTGCTGCTGAGTCTGCAAAGGTCCCTTCTGCTGTGCTGCTGGAGCTCTGGCCCCCGCTCCCTGAGCTGCTCGTCCTAGAGACATGGAACACTCTCTCAGCTGGTGCTCTACCGAACCACAGAGTAGGCACCTCCTGAGCCTCTTTCTGCAGTCATTCCATACATGCCCTGGCTTCTTGTCGAAACCACAACTAACGGGCTGCTGCCTGAGTGCCTACGGCTGAACCCTCGGCTGCTGCTGCACCTGCTGGAAAGGTGTACGGCCCTGACCCTAGAACTGTCTCTACTGCTGCTGAAAGTGCGGCCTCTTGGCCGTTCCTCTGCTGCCACTGGCTCCCTGAGCGTCTCGTCCCCTCTTGAGCCTCAGCTCAAGATCATCTTCTGCTGCTAAGGCATCCACCAGAATCTCCTCAAAAGTGGCACTCTGGTCACTCTTGGTCAAGGACTTGACCTCCTTGACTAACCCCTTCCGGAACCTCCGGGCCTTCGCCGTCTCACTGAGCCCCTCAACAAATCTGTCTAGACGACAGAACTCCCCAGCGTACTCCTCGACAGTCTGACTGCCCTGAGCTAAGCTCACAAACTGCATCTCCAGGACGCCAAGAGCTGTGTCAGGGAAGAACTTCTCCTTGAACAGCTTCTTGAAGGCTGCCCAAGTCTGTCCCTCTGTAACGACCCTCGGGTCCGTCTGGTACCACGTATGGGCAAGGTCCTACATCTGACTACCTGCCGCCTCAATCTGCAGTTATGCTAGAATCTCCGCCAGCCGGAAGATCTCCACGATGTGCTCTATCCAGTCATCCACATACGGAATCCCCTCAGTGCCGCAGAAGTCCCACGGACGCATCTTCTGGAAGTCCTGGATCCCTGGTGTCCTCGACTAATATGGCTGCATCTGGGCTACCTGCGGCTGCGCAATAACTCTCTCCACAGTCGTCAGGGCAAGCTGATGGGCATTCTCTATGCCCTGCTGGAAATGAGTGGACTGCTGTCGCTGGGCCTCTACCATCCTCTGAAAGAAGTAGAACAACTGCCATGCGTCAACTGATCCAGAAGGTGGCTACTGCCGAGAGAAATCAGGAATAACGGGGGAAGGTCTCTGTACAGGCGGAGGTGCACCTCCAAATGCAGTAGAAACGCCAACCTGAGTCGGCACAACAGGAGCTGCGGTCTCGAGGCCCTGCTGAACAGGACGAGAGGTGGCCGACCTCTCGATAGTATCCCCCGGACCGGGGCGATGAGATCGTGTCTCCATAACCATCCTGAAGACAGATCAAAACAAGAAGCAATTACTGAGAATGAAGCGAAATATCAAAGGAGGACAGTTTATTTATTAAAAGGAAAACATTAAATCAACAAGAATTTAGATGGCAAGTATTGGATCGAAGTTTTTCTAATGTGATTGAGTATCTCAAAACTATATCCTATATCCCACTGTAGGCTGTAGTGATACTCTAGTTTGAATACTACTACAAATCTAGACCTGCATGGGCTACCACTAAAAACGTGTCATGACCTGCACCCAGTGTAGGGGCACGAGAACTGGGTACGTCCAGCCTACGTCGCAGTGTCGACGGTAGAACGCTGTCCTAGGTCATATACATCTAACAATTATAAGGTACCTATACAATATATACGCTCCGACTGGAGGACAATATAGAAATGTATAACTCAATCACAGCTAAGGTAGAAAGTACGATAAGATAGATAGATATGAAAGTCGCCAAATAAAATACAATGAGAGAAGAAGCCTAAGAGTAAAAGATAGCATCTCCACAACATCCAGAATAACAAAATCCCCAAATAAGTACATAATGTATCCAAAATAAGACAAGACTAAGTAAGATAACTAGTCTAGCTAACTAGCCTAGACTATTGGGGTAATGTCCTCTGCAAAGGCTGGGTCCTCCTGGTAGTCCAGCTCACAGGTGTCATCTAGGCCTGCTCCATAGTATGTAGGACAAAACCTCTCAATGTCATCTGTAATATTTCAACAGGTCCTGTCAGGACAGGAACGAGCACAATACATCTCACGCAGTTCATAATATGACAGAATATGTAATTATGCTATAGAGTAAGATACATGAAACGCTAAAGAATATATATAAAGTAAAAGAGATGACTGTAAAGAAATATCTACTATAAGTAAAGATCTAACAGTGGCTAGTGATGTAGAGTACAAGATAGACATGTGAACGGCTTGAATTTGCACATAATTATTCTAAGAGTTTGCACATGATTACACTACTTTGGAATTGTTCACATGACCATTTATACTCTCCCGTACCCCAACCAATACATAAGGATCCAGACAAGTTATGTTATTATACATGATTTCACATGGAGGCCTATAAATGGGTGCACATGAAGTATACATGAGGGGTCTGTGAACATGAGAGTACACGAATCACAAGAGTGCACATGAATGGTGAAAGTACCTGAGTACATGATGAAAGTGAAACGCACATGACATGACGTAACCCGATGCTCCCGAGGGGGATAACATCTCATGAAGGGATCCATATAGTACCAATCCGTGTTAACAATATGACAGTATCATGTAAAGTAATCTAGAGCATAAATGTAATTCCTATCAAGTATAAAACGGTCAGAAAATGTACTCGCCTGGTATCCTAAGTATCCGATGAGTATATATGTCCAGACAGAGTAGATGAGTCCTATTTAGAGCAATACAGGTCACAACATGTCAAGAATGGTAATATTAAACTTTACAATGCATTCTATATGAATTCTACGTCATTCTAGACTAAAGTCAACACTTGGTCAACTCTTGGTCAACTCTTGTCAACTTTACTAGTCAAAGTAGGTCAACTAGGCCAATCCTAGTCCAATCAAGTCTTACTAAGCCTAACCAAGCCTAGGCTAGCACTCAAACACAATCAAAACCCTAACAAGTTATCACACACAAATACAAACTATGTATATTCATCCTTATACAATATATACATAGATATTCATATAGGCTAGTGCCTAATACATAAACAAGGCACAATCATGATATAGATATATGTAAGTAGGGTGGTGAGTGTGTGTGTGTCAATATTGTTAGTGAGATGAGGGTGTGTGTGTACAGTGAGTGACATGTGTGTGTGAGTGTCAACTGTGTGTGTGTATTCAGTTAGGAGTGACAGGATGTGTGTGTGTATCAGTGCACAGTGTGACAGGGTCTGTGTTTGAGTGAGATGAGAGTGATAGTGAGGGTGACAGGATGTGTGCGTGTTAGTTACATAGTGTGTGTGTGTTCAGGTTTCAGTCAAATAGCCATAAAATATGTGTGTGCGTGTGTGTGTGTGTGTGTCATGTACATTAGTGTATAGTGTTCCGAGGTTTCAGTCAAGCAGTAAAATATGTGTGTGTGTATTCTCAGATTGTGTGTACAACAGTGATAGGGTTATCTCAGGAAAAATGTATCATGTTACTTTTATTCAAAATAACACACTTTTATATATGCATAACCCAAGTCATTATCCTCTATTCAGTTCAAGTTTTCAGTGAATGACAGTTCCTTCGACAATCAACCCAATTATAAGAATGAAAACCAAACATACAAACTAAACATTAATCATTATATACCAGTCATGATAACATATCTGAAATAAACATTGCATCTCAAATTCGAGTCTTAAAACTCAGTTAACAGCTATATACCCGATTCTCAGTTCAGTCCAATATCAAGATACCCAAATTCGAAATAAAATTCAAATATATATTAAATCAGTGTGTGTACAGGTATCACACAAATGCATACGTGTCAGGGGGAAGGATTTTGTGTCCACTTGATGGACACGAAGTGTCCAAATACAAGAAAAACATGGCATTAGAACCTGTTCGTGCACAGGCTCGTACTGAGATATCGAGCCTTATAGGACACGACACACTCCATATTGAGTCACATGCACGTGTCCAATAGGTAGCCCAGGTGTCAAGGTTCGTGTACATGTGTCTACACTGTGTCTACGACTTGTCCTTGTATGACACAAAGTGCGTGTCAGTGGGGGATTTCCGTGCGTAATAGTACAGTAAAATTTCAGTGCACTCGTGATTTCGTGTCCGACACGACACGAGGTGTGGTTAAACTCGAGGGGGGGTCTTTCAATGATGGCCCCCACCTCTATGCCAAGTGGCACGTGTCCACATGGCCTACACAGGGAGAAATGGTGCTCGGGTAGCCGTGCATCCGAGCGGGGCTCTGTACAGCATGTCCAGTCCAGTTTTGGACACAGTAAGGATACGAAAAACAACTCAGTCAAATACGAAATCAAACAACACCTATAGGACTACAAATCAGTTCAAATAAAATTCAAAAATAGCAATAAAAATCTCTCTTGGGCATTTCATCAAACACCTTAAAGTCTACACTGATACGTGTCCGATACGGACACCAAATCGATACGAATTTCTACTAAACTTTTCCTACAGCTAGGGACACCTAGATGGATGCATCTATCGAATAAAATCAGGAATTTAGGGTGATTTGTAGGGATTACCTATAGGGATCCAATCTCCAAGAAAAAGCCACAAATAGTGAAGTCTCCTTCCTCAAGCTATGTCCCAATGAGCTCTCCTCCTTGCAAACTAGCCTCCTCTTTCTACTCCAGATTTGGATTCCAATGCAAAAGATTGGATCAATTTGGTGGAGAAATGATGAAAGGGGAAAGAAATTAGGGTTTTCTAAAGGGAAGTTTCTAAAAGAGGCAAGTGGTTATGAGGAGACATTATATAGGATGAAATTAGGTTTAGTATGGGCTGGTGGCTGGCCATGTAGGGCATTAAGGTTAGGGTTTCATGTAAATCGGCTTGAGCCTAAGTTCATAAGCTAGCTAGCACAATCCCTTAGCTATAAGTCCAAAATATATAACTCTTCCAATCCTGTCATGAACCCTAGCCACACTTAAGTCAACTAAGACTAACTTAAGTCACATTAGAGTCCCACACCATGCTAACTAAGTCACTAAAGTCAAAGTCAAACTCTAGGCTAGTCTCTAAAGTCGCAACTAGCAAAAGTCAAAAATCACAACACCAATGCAATAATTAATAAAATAATTCACAAAAATCAAAATAACCAAAATACCCTCAAGACTAAAATATGGTAGTGACACAAACTCAAAGCTACCAGGAAAGCTCTTACTGTGTGGAGTAAAGAAGCTTTCGGAGACATCTTCCAGGCAGTCCGTACTGCTGAGGATGATGTTAACTGCACGGAAGCTCTTTTTACTATCGACAGATCTCCTGCCGCCAGTGCATCCCTGAACCTTACTAGAGCGCTGCTTAAATTCTGCCTGAAAGTCAAAACTGAATTTTGGAAACAAAAATCTAGACTGACCTGGGACAGTGAGGGGGAGAGAAACTCTAGTTATTTTCACTTCCGTGTCAAGGGGCGCAGACAGCAGCTCAACCTTTATCAGATTGCAGACGATAGCGGGCACATCATTAAAGATCAATGGGGTATTCAATTGGCGGCGGCTAATTTTTACTCTAAGTTGTTCACCAAAGAAGTCATTGCTAGGGACGAGGATTTCCTAGCGACGATCCCCCGCCTTATAGATGACAGAGACAACTTCCAGATGGAACTCCTTTCTTTCGATCTCGAAGTCAAAGATGCTGTCTGGGCCCTTAACGAGCTTAGCGCACCTGGACCTGACGGTTTTACTGGTGTTTTCTTCAGACCGTGTTGGGACATCATCAAGCAGGATATTTATGAGGCGGTCATCGCCTTTTTTCTAGGAGCCAGGTATCCCAGATCAATCTCTTATGCTAACCTGATCCTTATCTCCAAACAGGATAACCTGGAGACATTCAAAGACTTTTGCCCTATAAGCTTGTGCACCTTCACTAACAAAATCATCTCCATGATTATTGCCAACCGTATGACAGGGGTCCTTCCCAAAATTATTTCTGAAGAGCAGAGTGGATTTGTTCGTGGAAGAAACATCCTAGACAACATTCTGTTGCCCCAAGAAATGATCACATGTATGAAACTTCCAGCTAGGGAAGGGAATATTTCTATCAAACTAGACATAGAGAAGGCCTATAACAGGTTGGACTGGCAATTCATGATTTGGGTTTTCAAGACCTTCGGGTTTTCAAAAACGTGGACCAATATCGTGTGGAGATCGATAAGTAATTCATGGTTCTCTACGGTTATTAACGGCCAAATAGATGGCTTCTTCAAATCCAGCCGCGGGGTCAGACAAGGAGATCCTCTATCTGCCACCATTTTTATCATCGCAGCAAAAGCTTTGAGCAGAAATCAGAATAAAATAGTGGTCTCTTCAAATTTCCAGCATTTTCATACCACCAATGGCTGTCCGATCATCACCCACCTTGCGTATGCCAACGATATCCTCATATTCTCCTCTGGCGACATAGGATCCGTCAAGGTGGTTCATAACACGCTGCAGAGATACACCAAATGCTCTGGCCAACGCATCAACCCCAACAAGAGTGTTATCTATGTGCACCACAAGACCAACAGAGATCACTCATCTGCACTTTCTAGTATTACTACCTTCTCTGTCGCATACCCACCTTTCAATTACTTAGGGTGCCCGTTAGTATATGGCAAATCCAACACGAGCATCTTCGAAGGACTGGTGGGCAAAATCAGGAAAAAACTTGAAGGATGGCACAATGCTACTTTATCTTTATTCTTCGAACATTGGTCTGGGGATGATCTCCTCCATCAGCCCCCAGAGGCCCCGATCAACAGTACGATCAACGATCTGCAGGATCACTCGGGGGACTAGAACTGGAAGAAGGTTCGAGATTGGATTGGAGAAGAGGCAGCTGCTACGCTCCTCAACTCTGGGTTGAAGATCAATTCGGATCCTGATGCTCTGCAGTGGTCAATCTCGGTCAGCAGATCCTTCTTGCTTGCATCAGCCAGACGATTGGTACATGGTATCGGAATACCCTCCCCCATCATTGGGACCTTCTGGCAGCCTTACATCTCCAAAAAAATGGTCCTTTCTCATATAGAGAGCGTTTCACAAAAAGCTTCCCACCGACGACGCTCTCAATATCATCGACTTCAGTTTAGCTTCTTTATGTCATTGCTGCATGACGAGACAGACAGAAACGGTTGACCATATTTTGCACTCTGGAGACTTACCTGCTAGGGTTTAGAGCACTCTCTCCCGGTGCTGTAGACAGGACTAGCACGGTGGGAGCTTCAACGATCTTCTTGCCATTTGGAGTAAAGCCTCTCACGGCCACCAGATCATTGCAGCCGCCATCATGTGGGTCATTTGGAAGAACTGCAACAAATTTTGATAAGAGGGCTACCAATATTCGGCCAATCAACTTATCTACGAGGTTCTCCGACAAATCCACAAAGTCAGCAGTCACTACAAATACGGTCGTCAGAACTTCTGGCAGTCCTTACTCTCTGGAGTGCTAGGAGTAGAAGGCAGCCTTTAATTTTCTTGCTCTTCTTTGTCTTCCATTTGTGCTTCTGAGCTTACATGTAAAGGTTTCGACATTTTGCGCCTTGAAATAAATAAATTAGGGTTCTTTCAATATATATATATATATATATATATATATATATATATATATATATATATATATATATATCCCAAAAAAAATTCATATCTTAAAAAAATAAAAATATGTTGTATGATTGTTAGATACATGTATTTTACATATATGGATATGGTCATTTTTGTACATGTATATGGTTGCACACAAACACACACACACACACACACACACACACACACACACACACACACACACACATATATATATATATTTATTTTTTTATTTTTTTAAAGAGAAACCCCCTCTTTATATAAATCAAGGCTCAAAATGCTGAAGCCTGACACGTATACAAGACAAAAGTATACCACAAAAGGAAAGACAGGGGGAGGGGCGGTCGCAGCCGCCACGACTAAGAAATGTACGGTTGCCCGAATGCCGAAGAGAAGTGAGAGCAGAGTGAGCTCCGTTTGCGACATTGCCGGTAAATTTCCCGGATAAGCTGATCGGCAGAGTATTGGTGGCCCTCGTATCTCGCTTTGTTGCGATTTTTCCAGATTGCCCAGGTAGCGGCTGCTGCAACGATCTGGTGGCCGTGGGAGGCAGCTCCACAGTGGGCCAGAAGATCGATAAAGCACCCGTATCCTGGAGAGGTGTTGTAGATATGGTTGAGGGTGTTCCAGATTTGGTCCGGGAGGCTTCCCTCCTGGAAGATGTGGTCAATAGTTTCCGTCTGGCGCGCAGTACAACAATTACATGCGGACGCCAGGCTGAAACCGATAGAGTTTAGGTTGTCGTCGGTAGGCAGTTTCTTTTTCATGACTCTCCACAGAAGGAAGGACCATTTCTTAGGGATACAGGAGTGCCAGTACCGCTTGATGAATAGGTCAGGCCCATTCTCTTGGATCATGAGTCTCGTCGATCGTACGGAGAAGGCTCTAGAGGCTGCCGGCGACCACTTCAATTTGTCTGCGTCTGGCCCAATGATAAGACCATGCTGACAAATGCTGTCGACTGTTTCGTTGCCTGACCAGTCACGAATCCTGTCCCAATTCCAACCGTTATCGGTGGGATTCCAAAGGTCTTTTATCATGCTATTTCTGGGGGAATCGGTTATGTTCGGGATAAGGCTGTCACCTATCCACCTTTCCAGGAAGGGGTTGTCCTCGCCAGAACCCAGCCGGAGTCTGATCGCGGGCTCAGCCAAATCACGGCCTCGTAAAATACGGCGCCAAGCCGCTGAAGATCTGCTGTTAGCGGTGGCCGTCGCTGGGTGGATGTGTTTGAAGTACCTGGCTTTCATAAACTTGATCCACAGGTTTTGGCTGGTGCGTAATTTCTACCACAGTTTCATTGAGAAAGCATTGACGATGTGATCGAGTTTGGTGAAACCAAGCCCGTCGGTCTCGGTTGGGATGACCATAGTATCCCAGCTGGCCCAGTGGTGTTTGTCTTGCCCCTTGTTGTGCCCCCAGAAGAAGTTATAAAAGATCTTCTCGATCGACGCGATAATCTTCCTGGACGAAGAACAAGCCGCTAGTGTGTGGATGGGGACAGAGTTGAGCACATGATTGATGAGGATAATTTTTCCTCCTGGGGAAAGGGTGGCATTATGCCATCCTTCGATTTTGTTCCTGATTTTGGTGATCAAGTTCTCGAATATGCTGGCGTTAGATTTCCCGTACACCAGAGGACAGCCGAGATAGTTGAAAGGAGGATGAGCCACCGCAATAGAAGTTAGGTTGGTGAGTCTAGTCGCGTTCTTGATTTTGATGCTGTGGTGGGCGTAGATGACGCTCTTAGAGAGGTTGATCTTCTGGCCTGAGCATCTGGAGTACCGATCCAGGGTGTTGTGAACCACTTCCATCGATCCGATGTCCCCGGAAGAGAAGATGAGTAAATCGTCGGCAAATGCCAGGTGGGTGATGGTGGGGCATCCACTGGCTGTGTGGTAAAGCTAAAAGTTGGGGGTGTTGACCATGTTCTTGAGGTTTCTGCTCAGAGCGTCGGTAACAATGATGAAGACCGTGGACGATAGAGGGTCGCCCTGTCTGACTCCGCGGCTAGATTTGAAAAAACCTTCAGAATGGCCGTTGATAACTGTGGAAAACCATGAGTTGCTGATGGATCTCCACACTATGTTGGTCCAATTCTCGGAGAATCCGAAAGCTCTGAAGACCCATATCATGAATTGCTAGTCGAGTCTGTCGTATGCTTTTTCCATGTCAATTTTGATGGCGATATTGCCCCCTCTGGCTGGAAATTTCATGCAAGTGATAAGTTCTTGGGCCAGCATGATGTTGTCTTGGATGTTCCTTCTGCGAACGAATCCGCTTTGCTCCTTCGAGATGATTTTGGGAAGAGTTTCTGTCATTCTAGTGGCGTTAATCTTGGAGATAATTTTGTTGGTGAATGTACACAGGCTGATGGGTCGGAAATCGCGAAAGGAATTGGGGTTATCTTTTTTCGGGATGAGGATGAGATTGGCGCTGGAGATGGCTTTGGGGTAATGAACACCTTCAAGGAAGGCGATAGCCGCTTCTGTGATGTCCTGTTTGATGATATCCCAGCAAGTGCGAAAGAAGGTGCCAGAAAAGCCATCTGGGCCGGGAGCGCTATGCGCGTTCAAGGCCCACACCGCATCTTTTACTTCTTGTTCGGACAGAGGGCGTTCCAGCAGCGCATTGTCGGAGTCGTTAATGATAGTGGGGATTTGGTCAAGGAATGAGGTGTCTTTGTGGACCGTCTCCTTGGAGAATAATTTGGTGTAGAAATCTGTGGCCGCCTCTTGGATCCCTTTATGGTCAGATCTGATGATGCCTTGCTCGTCCACGATGTGGTGTATCGAAAGTTTATTTCTTTTGCCGTTGATGCAAGCGTGGAAGTATTTAGAGTTTTTGTCCCCGTCGCTGTCCCATTTCAGTCTGGCTTTCTGCTTCTAAAACTCGGTCTCGATTTTGAGCCTGAATTTGAGCATGGCCTTAGTGAGGTTCAAGGCTCTCCTAGCCGCAGGGGAGCGGTCGGAAAGGAATAAAGCTTCGGCTCGGGTAACATCGTCCTCTGCGACGCGAATGGCTTGGAAAATGTCCCTAAAAGCTTGTTTGCTCCAATTGGAAAGAGCTTTTCTGGTGGCTTTGAGCTTGTTGCTGACCTAAGAGAGAGGGTTCGGGGAGTCTTGACCGTTCCATGCTTCAGTCACGATGCTCAGGAATTGCGGATGGTCGATCCAGAAGTCGAGGAATTGGAAGTTCTTTTTGGAAGGGTGGGATTTGTTTTTAATTTCCACCAGGATGGGGGCGTGGTCTGATTCTGTGGAGTTGAGGTGGGACAGGAAGGAGATGATCCTCATACCGTTCTGGCAAGCATTGGTGAGGGCTCTATCCAATCGGGAGTATTGACGCCGGTCTCCGTCCTGCATGTTACACCATGTGAATTTGCTGCCTTTGAACTGGAGGGGGGTGCGGTGAGCATTGAAGATGAAGTTGTTGAAGTCTTGCATGGCTGATAGAGGCGGGGGACGGCCTCCGATCTTCTCTTCTCTGCAGGTGATGGCGTTGAAGTCCCCTATGCAAAGCCAAGGGGTGTTGGTGTTGTGGAGGTAGGTGTCGAGGAGGTCGTCCCATAGGTGTTTTCGTTCTGCGATGACGCAGCTACCGTGGACCGCAGATAGGATGGCTCGCTCCGGGAGGGAGGGGTGAGTAATCCAGCAGAAGAGTGCTTGGTGGGTGTCCTGAATGATGTCGATTTTAACTTCCTTCGACCCGAGAATCCAGATGTCGTGCCTGCCAGCAATAGCCGTTGGGAGGCCCAGAGCTAACTGGGTGGATTTGAGACGTTTGGAGGGGATTTTAGGTTCAATGATGATGAAGATGTCTATCTTGTGAATTTTTCGAAGACTGGAAATTCTCCTAAGAGTCGGTTTATTCGCCAGACCTCGAACGTTCCAAGATATGATGTTAAGCATTTAAGAGATTGTGGGGGAGTTTTTTGTTCCTCCTTGCGGCGGATCTGGTTAGAATGGTGACTGTTTTGTCGGTGCCTGAGTTGCTCCGTTGGTAGTTGGCCGGGTCTGCAGTCGATGTTGAGGGAGGATTGTGGATGTGGCGCTCATGCGAGCCGGGGGGGGGGGGGGCTATCAGATTGCCAGCTGAGTCGACTGCCGTATCCTCCGAGGGAATGGCTATGGAGTCGTGGGCGCTCTCAATCAACAGATGCTGTAGGGGGCTCCTGCGGCAAAGACTTGTAGACCTCTCCTCACTTGGTCGGGTCCGAGGATGGCTAGGGTGTCTTCGACTGGGATGGTGCTGGGGGATAGATGGGTTACGAGGGAGGGGGGTGGTCTTGTGGGTCGTCCCCCTGGCTGGTGGTGAGTTGACGGTGGTCTGCTTTGCCTGAGTCGTTGGCGTCTTCCGCTTGCGAGGAGATAGGGGAGGAGGATGGAGACTCGGGGGTGCTGGATCCTTCTTAAGTGTTGCCGGACTCCGGGTCCTCTGAGTCAAGAATGGCGAATTGGTTAGAGATCTCTATGTGTTAGGGAATGAAAGGGATCAGGGCTCTGCTCGTTTGTTCACTGGAGACTGGCTTTTCGTTGCTGGAATTGAATCGAATGTGAGAATTCGGTAGAGGAAGATTAGGCGACTTAGGGTGCTTTCCCTCCGAAAGATTGCTGTCTTTCCTGGATGGCTTCTTTTTCAGCTCCGGATGCAGACGGTGGCAGTGCTTGGGTAGGTGTCCTCTAAGTTGGCAGTGGTTACAGTACAGTATGTGGTTGTCGTAGAGGATTTGTTGGGTGTGGGTGTGGTTGCCTAGCTCGATAGTGATGAAGTTGGGTTCAACACAGATTTTGGCATAGTGGGCTTTGGTGAGGTTTCTAGTCTCGGGCGCCGACGCCACGTACGTCCTGAAGGAGTTGGCGATGCGCTCCAGCGCCGCAGGGACAAAGCAGATGAGTGGAAGGTTGGGGAGGGTAACCCAGGCTGCCACTGTGGCTGAATCTACTTTGGTGTTGAAGTCAAGAGACCACTTGATAATCTTCATTTGGTGGGTGTCGATCTTGCAAGTACCCTTGGACCACACAGTCCTGTGGTCGATTTCTGAGGATAAGTGTAGGAGAATGTGTCTGGGGTCGGGTGGGGCCACTCGGTAGTCAGACGATAGATTCCATTTGGCGATCGCTTCCTACACCCTGGGAAGTTTGGGACACCCGGTGGAAAATTTAAGGATAAAAGTGTGTGGGAATGCTGCTGACAGCGACGACAGTTCCATGTCGGAGAATGGGATAACGGGGGAGGATGTCTCGTGAGAATAATCAATATCCGACAGCTGAACGTCTGGGAAGATAATGCCCTTCGATCTGGAGAGGTCCGGGCGAAGCATGGCGGCATAGGAAAGTGGGGGCAGTCCGCCGCTCTGGGAGGGGAGTGCCCGGACTCGGGAGAGAGGGGGGATGGGAGAGCTGGGGCAAGCTTCCCTGGCGAGGTGGCGGGGGGAAGGGGAGTAATCACCCCAGGGTGAGGGGGCTGGGAGGCCACAGGAGGAGGTCGGGTGCCGGGGAGGACCGGCTCGGGGAAGGAGACCGGGGGGGGGAGGGGGACGGGATCCGGAGAGGAGCTAAGGAGGGCGGAGTTGCCTGGTGATCTGGAGGGGGCCTGGGTAGCCGGGGCGGCTGCTAAGGGAGGTGAATGGACAGCGCAGAGGGACCCGGGGGGAAGCGCTAAGGAGGAGGGAGAAGGATGGCAAGAGGGGGTTGGAAGGGTGGCACCAAGGAGGGGGCGGGAAGGCGCAGGGCCGCGAGGGGAGGTAGTGGATTGCGCATGGATATGCGGGGGAGGAGGGGTGGATTGCGCCAAAGGGGGAGGATAGCGTCAGACAACTGCGCAAAGGGGTGGCTGCCAAGGGCCTGCGTAATCCGCTGCTGTTGCTCCCAAAGGGAGGAAACGAGCACGTGGAGCTGCGCAATAGAGGCGGAAAGCTCGGCTTGCGCTACAAAGGGAGCTGGCTCCGCGCAAGTGAGAGAGGGCTCCTCGGGGATCGTGCTCGAGAGGGGGAACTCGAGGCGCCCAGAAGAGGGGGGCCCGAGGCTGGCTCTGCAGGAGAGCGCTGCTCCCGAGGGGGGAAAGAGGGATTCAAAAAACAGGATGGAACGGGAACTGGAGGAGACTGCGTCAGGAGCCCGGCGACGCCGGCTCCGGCGGAGTGGCATTCCGGAGCGGAGGAAGGCAGGGGAACTGTCCACGAACTCATCGGGAGGGGTGGGGGGCCGTTCCTCGGCGGGAGCCCTGGAGTGCCTGGCAGCGCGGAGTGAGGAGAGGCAGGCGAGGGAGTGGAGCTAGGAAGGGGGAACTGAGGGGATCGATGATGAAGAGCGGCGGGGAAGAACTGGCGCTGCAAATCCAGCACCTCTGGGGGCCAAGGGGGCGGCATCGAGGGAAGCGAACGGAGAAGGACAGCGGGAGATCATGCACGGAGGGGCAGAGGGTGAAGGGGAGGGAAGGGGGCGGCCGGCCTAGGCCGGCCGAGGGAGGAGGGTCAGACGTTTGGGAGGAGGAAGGAATAAGACCATGGAAAAAAAAAACTATATATATATATATATATATATATATATATATATATATATATACAATGAACAGTGCTCCAAGGCACTGTTCATTTTTCTCCTTCCCAAGCGCAATAAGATTTGATTTAGGATTTGAATCAAATTCACATCTAACCAAATCTTATTCAAATTCTCCTCAAAATTTTTTATGTAATCTATATTGGATCCTTTATTGGATAATCCAAAACCTAGACCAAATCCTAGTTTAAAGTATGGAATAATCGAAATCTGGCCTAAAATTAATATATCAATATATAACTGAAGTTATTCCTCCAAACTTGACTCGAGACCTCCCAGAGCAACTTGACTCGAACTCTTACTCTCCACGAATCCTCTTACTGTCTTCTACCGGTCGAAAACCCGCCGCAGTCGTCGCAAACCCGTCGACGAACCCTGTAACCTATGGTGCGCTGTGCAGGAACAACTTGTGCCCATGTTTTGACGCCAGATTCCTCCCTCAATCCTTACTTGTTTTTTAATCTAATGAATTTAGGGTCTAGCCTATATAACTCGGAACAAGTCCCTTCTACCAGTTTTTATTTAACTACCCAGGATTGTCCAAAAATTTAACCTAAACTTGGGCAAAAAACTGTTCCTAACAGTTCATAAAATTGACCTATAAACTCCAGTTTGAAGGCATAAACCTATTCAGTTAGTTGATAATTTTGAAATCTTACTAAGTAGGTTTGAAGATAACATATGGGACATTAAAATGCTGTTTACGGTTTTTAATTTTATTTAATTTATAGCAAGATAAATTAGTGTGAAAATTGAGAAAAATATGGAAAAATAGTTTTGAAACTTTAAAAAATATCCCGGTACGGGGTTCGTCATGACAAATTGGGCAACTTTGTTGCAACCCATGAGCATTGAAAGGTGCATATGGATGTTGCGGACGTGTGGGCTTTGACGGTACTCGAATTGGTTGTATGTGCACAACGAATTCGAGGCGTATTGGTCGAGGTACACCGTATCGATTCCTTTATAAAAACTCTAATTATTTTGTGCACATTCGTCACATTGCGATAGAACTTGCACCACTAGAATCGTATCATTTTTCTGGTCCTGTGAGCCAAGTTTGGTCTGATTCTAAGATGGTTGACCGGATCGTTATTTTGGTGGGCCTACGATCCTACTCACCAGGTGATTTTGTGCATGGCTCAACAAAATCCAAAACTGGGCATACCATTGAGTTCGTATCGAAAAACTGGACTAGTAGGTATATAATTTCTTAACTTTAGAGGCCATTGGTTCTGACACATTTTTTGGTACAAAGCGGGTCTAATGGTGGATATTATTTTGACCCGAAACAACTGTTTTGCCCTATGTCTATAATTCGACTTATGGGTAGTTAAACTTAGAAATTTTTCTTATAACGAAAACATTGGTGATGTCTATTTCAGCATCCGAAGACTTGCAAGAGTTTGGCTTTGCGGCTCATTGATTGATTGGATATTGTGGTTCTACGCACTATACCAGGCAATTACACCTAACATTACAGTATTTACACGCATTTCTCATATTGTTGTTACTTTCTATCTTGCTTGATCACATACTTACTCTTATTCATGTTATTGTTACTTTCTCGTTATCACGATTATTTTCCCGTATACACGTGCACGTAGATTGTTTCCACTTCTATCTGTACTTGTTACGATTATCTTTTGTGCGCATGCGCCTTGTGATTTATCATTACATATTCTTCGGCTAGGTGCCTTTGACATGATTGACCTGGACTTGACTTTTTGACTTGACTTGACTTGACTTGACTTGACTTGACTACTAGTTATAGGCAAGGATTTTGTTATAGGCGATGACTATACTTGATCACTCTCTATTGTGAGCCCCCACCAAGCTGTGATAGAGACCTGCTATAGGTTGTGATCCACCACCGAGCTGTGATCTATAGGGCCGTTACCTTCCACCAAGTTGCGGTTTACTCTGATTTACTCGTAGTCACATTTATTAGCACGATTCTCGATATCATGCCATTTTCTTATGTTTCATTCTTGTACTATTCTGCTATCTTTATTTTTTGTACTATTTTCTATCTTTCCATGCATGTTAAATCTGTTAGAGTAGGCTTGTATATTATGTGTCTTGCGAGTCTCCTGAGGACCTGGTGATCCCTCTAGGCTTAGTTAAAGAGGAGGGCTACCCGGAGGTTTATGGTTCTGGAGTCGAGACTGGAAACGTACCTTTGCAGGACGATGAGATAGTTCCAGAGGATTTCTCATGATCATGTCACTACTTTACTTAGACTTGCTACTTTACTTTCTTTCGTTTCAGCAGACTTGTAGTTGACTGTTACTGTACTTCTCTTTTATGTGGTTTCGGGATGATTTTTCCACGCACAGTTATATTTCATTTACTATTGGATATTTGCTATATTTATCACATTGGACTTAATTACTTCTTGGACTGTTATTCTATATGGATGAGATTAGTTGTGTACCTGTAACTTGTGTTGTTATTCTGGACTGTTTTCATGATTTACTACAAGAAAAATGACATTTCTTGACGATTTATTTCTCGACGGTCGTAAAAAACCGTCAAAGAAATGGATTATCTTGACGGTTTTAGCCTTACGTCAAGAAATACCTCATTTTATGTTAATTTAGCAATCTTACAGCATAATAGTTGACGGTTTTAGAGGATCCATCAAGAAACATCCTTTAATTTAGTGACGGTTCGGTAATAACCGTCAACTAATATATGCCTTTAGGTGCTATTTTGTTAATTTTTTTGATTTTTTATTGCAGATCTATATTGACGTTTGTCATTCCATCTTATTTTATTTATTTCCTAATCTTTGCCTCTTCTTTCTATTTCTCCTCTCATCCACCAGTCGATTGAGAGCTCAAATCTACATCTCCCTACTCCTCTTCCTCCTCTACATCTCAATTCTCCTCTTCTTCCTTTTCCTCCTCCTTTCTTCTCCTGTAGACCCAAAACCCTAATCCCCAAATCCACCAAATCTCTTCCCAAACCCTAAACCTAGATCCTTCGGAAAGGATCATCGGGATGGTCAACATGGCCAGTTCGATGGTAGTAGCCGGAGTGGTCGAAAAGAAGCGGCACAACTCGTGCTGGGCGAACGAAGGTGCGGATAGGGCACTATATCGTGGTCGACGGCAGCACAGCCGGCTGCCCCCTCGCCGTAACCCTTTCCCACCCCGTCCCCCTCCTCGAACGCGACGGCGCCCCCGCCGACCTTCATCCCCGAGGACCTTCGTCCCCCGCTCAGACCTTCGTCTCCGAGGACGGCGTCGGCAACGCACGCGGTCACTTCCTTAAGCACCAACATCTAGGTGTTGATTCTTTTCGATGGCGTGTAGATCATCCTTCACAGCGACGATCGCCAACATTCATCTCCAATGGCTTCCTCTACTCTCAAGGTTCGACGAAAGTAGTCTTGTTGTGTACAAAGTCAGTAGTATTTGATGCTAGCATCTTATCGATTGTTTCTTCCGTATGGGCAACAATTTTTTTGTAGAGCCAAATTGAAGCTCAGCAACATAAAGGAGAGGAAGGAGCGATTGTGGGTTGAGGAGGCTTGGTAAGCATAGCCGGACTCGCACAGAAGACAACCAGGCGACCACCCATTGGCTTCCGATTTTGAAACCATTTCGAGCGCGGCTGTTTCGTTTTAGGTGTTCGAATTTCCAAGGATGTCTTGAGGCTCGACGCACAAGTTCCCTGTCCTAATCTGATTCGTTCTGAGTCCTGATTCGTATGGATTCTGGTAAATTTCTTTAGTTAATTTTTTTCTTTTGATTATTGATAGAATACCCCTTCTCATCTGACCAAGAATAATCGGTAGTGATCGATCATACGAAACCATGGAGCTAACTTCAAGAATTGGGTACCAATAGAAAAATTTCAACTAGAACTACTTATATTGGAAGAAAGTGGTAACTATTAGAATCAACTAGAATGGATGAAACAAAGATCACATTCCACACACACACTCTCTTCAATTAGCCTGCTTATTCATAACTGTACTGTAACTATCTGCTAACTGAATTGGCTAACTGCCTAAAGTCAAAGGGAATGTATAAATACCCTTTCCTTAATTTCACCTTGATAAGGTCAAGGAAAGAATAATTTTGATCACATGAGGCATCTTGAATACTCGTGTCAGTAACTAGTGTCATTTGAACATCAATCATGCACCAGTTGTCACAATGATATTCTTGTTCTTCTACCGATGCCACATTTTTGTCTTCAATAAATGCTTCTTTTAGGAACCATCCTGAATCACTGGGATGACCACTGCACAATTTACTGGCAGCCACCACAATGATCAACTAATGGAAGAAATCTTATCGATATTGGTAAGGGTCATTAATGGGATCGGATTTACTAAAATTTATATAATACATCAGATACACACTGGTATCAGTTGACCGCAAACTAATTGATATATTGATAACTTGAATGTCGATATGAAAAAAAAGAAACTGAGATGTAAATGTTCATAGACATATAAATACAATAATTGTTTGCATAATGAATTGTATAGATTTTGCCTATAATTATGATTTTGGCATGAAATGTAATTTGTGACCTTTGGTTAGTTTGGTTTTGTAAAACTTCACATTGATATGATAATTCTTAAATAATAAATGCAAAAGTTTTGTTCTTTGATCATCTTCCTGTATAGAGTTAGTTAATGTTCACTGACTTGTGGTGGCAGGTATGCAATGAATAGAAAACTTAGTTCTGAAAGTGATGTTTATAGCTTTGGTGTTGTCCTTTTGGAACTCTTGACTGGTCATAAACCTATGGATGATATATTGCCTCATATCATTTTGGTGTTGTCCTTTTGGAACTCTTGACTTGATTGTGCATAACATTTTGTATCTAGTGGTCTCGTCGATGCATTGAATTATCCAGGAAGCATCAAGGCTTAGCAAAGATAAAGTAAGCTAATTTGTTGATGAATGGTTGAATGGAGAGTACCCTAACAAGGCTGTTGCGAAGGTAAATGTTTGAAATTTCTTGAGTCTTTCTCATTTATAAAGGCAAGTTATATGGGCACATCAAAAAGTGATCAGAGCTATCCCATTGTGGCAGTCCTTGTTATATCCTGGCAGTCCCTTGTTAGAAACTGGACAGTCCAGTCTACAGACTGGACTGCCAGAAAAATTGAAAAAATGGGCTAGCCACGATCACTTTTTGATGTTTCCATATAACTTGCCTTTATAAAGCATGCTCTAAAATTCAAAGCCTTCCTACATTCAATTTTGAACTCTTTCACCAAAGGAAAGAGCTGCCAAATGGATCAGCTTTCTCATTTATGAAGCATGCTCTAAAATTACAATGATAGCTTGCATTGTCAAAGATACTATAGACATACAAACTTGTATTCTTAATCTCTAGAAATAGTTCACATCCTTAATTTCACTACAAGAAAAATGGCTTTTCTTAATCTCTGAGAGTTGAGTAATATGACTAATGTTGACTATGTGTATATATAATGTCTATGCTCATCTATGCAAACAGTTAGCACATTGTTTTGTCATTTGTAAGATTGTCTAAATTTGGAACTTTGGGTCTACATTAAAACTCCATCAGGTTTTTGAATCCTGGGTAGTAACCACATTAAGATGACAAAACTTGTGCATTTTCCACAAAAGTAGAGCAAAAGGAACTAGAGTTTCCAAAAGTACTAAAGTATGTCACATGGACACGAATATGACATGATATGAACATATCGACACTGGTACCAATTTTAGCATAGCATCCAAGTTCAAATGTCCATCTTGTGTTCAACACAAACGAGGGCAATTGATTTCAGAGTTTTCATGCATCCTTAGCACAAATAAGCTAATTTGAATCGGTTATGCAAATAACAGTTAGCTATGAGATGAATGCCTCAACTATTGATAATGGATTACATAGCCGAACGAAACTTGGTATGCCTAGAAGATAATGACATATGTAGTTTCTGACTATCCTTTTATAACACCAAACATTTATCTTACTTACGCCATTCTTAATTTTAGATTGTTTGGGAAGGGGACTGGCACCAATATTTTTGGGCAAGGGTGATAATTCAATGGTGAGCTGCTTACAATCCGCTTCAAGCTCCAAACTTGAAAAACTTTCTTGTATGTTAAACATCAAACTGTTGTTTTCATTCCATCAAAGGTATAGGTTTTTTTAACCTTTATTCTGCATACAGCTTGCAGGAATTCTTCTAGATACGTAGAATCTATTATGAGAGGATGCAGTATAATGAATTTCTATTGATTTATTGAACTGAGCCTACAAATTAGTTGATTTAATTTATCTGCTACCTAAAGTCTATTTGACAGGTTCATATTGGATGGGTTATTATGCCTTCATTTGAGAATTGGAGGTATGATACATTGGATATCATTTGTGCATTTATTGGATAATATTGTTGTTGTTGTTGCCTTTATTTGAGAGCTAAGGCATAGCAGAAAATCTATTTCTTTGTTGTGGTGGTGATGAATGCTTGAGGCATGTTCTTTTGGGGCATGTTTTCCCTTTTTTTTGCTGCCTAAAGTGGTAATTCCTTCATTTGGATTTTATCCCCTATATATTGCTGCCTAAAGCCTATTTAACATATTCATTTTTGATGGTTATGCTGCCTTTATTTGAGAAAATTGGAGATATCATACATTGGGTTTTATATAAGCTTTAGATAATGTTGTTAGTACTAGTGCCTTTTTTTAGAAGTTGGAGGCATGGCCTTAAGTCCACTTCTCTGTTGTTGTTTTCTAAGTTAGAGGCATGTCTTTTTGGGTTTGAATATTCAATTTCATGATTCCTTCATTTAACTATTGTCACGACCCGCACCCAGTGTAGGGGCACGAGAAGTGGGTACGTCCATCCTACGCCACAGTGTCGGCGGTAGAACACTGTTCTAAGTCATGATCTCAACTAATCACAATATGATATACTCTCCAAACGGAGGCCAATCACAGAAGGTACAACTCAATCACAAGTCTAAAGATTGAAAGTAGCACGATATGATAGATAATGAAATCCTCAAAATGAGGTACAAACAGGAAGAAACAAAACCAAGTTAACAACCACAAGTCTCAACATCTCAAATATAATACAACTCTGAAACCATAAACAACAAATGACATGAAGAAAGAAAATAACAGTCTAACTATCTACTCTAGGCAATGGTAGGATCCTCAGCAGCTGCCTGAACCTCCTGGGGGTCCAGGTTGCAAGTGTCATCTAAGCCTGCTCTGTAGTAGGTAGGGCAGAAGTCCTCATCATCCTCTGTAATATTTTTAACAGGTCCAGTCAGGACAGGAGCGAGCACAATACATCTCACGCAGTTCATATCATGGCAGAAATATAAAGCAAGCAATAGAGTAAGATACATGAAACGATGTAAGAAGATGTACATAAAATATGAGAGATATTTGATAACTGAAAATATATACATGATAAGTAAGAACTGTAAGTGACTAGTAATTTAGAGTACGAGATGGCATGTAATTGGCTTGGGTTGAACATGATATAATATGGGTGTACATGGAGGACACGAGCCATGAAGACTGTGCCGAACATGAAGAACACATGAATAGTAACAGAGTGAACATGATGGCTAAATCACATGACCATTTATACTCACCCCTACCCACAATCAATACACAAGGATCCAATCAAGTTACGCTACGAACATGATGTTTTGGTTACACATGAAGCACATGAGGAAACATGGGCGTACATGAGAGCACATGAAAGTGCATGAGCGTACATGAAAGCACATGAGAGAACATAAGAATACATGAATAATGCAAGAGCAAGGAATACATGACTACATGAAACACATGACATGAAATATCTGATGCGCCCGCTAAGGAGGATAACATCCCATGAAAAGATCCATATAGTACCAATCCGTGATGATATCTTGACAGCATCAAGTAAAGTAATCTAGAGCAAGAATATAAATCCTAACAAGTATGAAACGATCAGAGAATGTACTCGTCTGCGATCTGAATGTCTGTGAGAATATACTGTCCGAAACGAGGTATCTGAGTCCTATTTAGAGCAACACAGGTCACAATGTATTCACAATGGTAATAATAAAGTTTACAATGCATTCTATATGATTCTAGGTCAATCTAGGCCAAAGTCAACTCTTGGTGAAATCTGGTCAAACTAGTCAACATCTAGGATTTGGTCAACTAGGCCAATCTTAGTCAACTAAGTCAAACTCTAGTCAAGCTAGGTCAATTGGTCACATATTTACTCAATGTTGACTTTTGGTCAACTCTAGTCAAACTAGCCTATTAGGTTCAATACCAAGTCATTCTAGGTCTAGGGCTAGTCAACTAAAGCTTAAACAACAATCCTATAGGGTAAACTATACACTAGGTCTATATACCATTTTACAATATACAAACATATAGATACAATACATATTTATATACATTACATACATTATATATTTACATATATTACATTACATACATGTATCCTTATATACATGCATTCATACATGTATTCATGTATCTATACATACCATATATGCATGCTTACATATCGTACTTGCATTCATGCTTACATTTATGTTTACATTACATTCATGCATACATACTACATTACATGTGCCAATTAAATAAAAAGAAGGAAGGGAAGGAAAGAGGAGTGAAGGGGACAGACACAGTAAAAAAGAGGGAAGGAAGGACAGGGACATGGACTGAAAGAGAGAGTTAATTCTCAGGATGAACCTGAGAACACAGTCCTCAATAAGCAAAACCTGAGAATCAAACCACTCAAAATAAAACAAATCTCAGGAAACAATGCATACATTATATTCAGTTCATGTATTCTTACATAAAGACATATCATGCATTACTTTCATTATACTGATACATGCATTGCATACATGTATTCATGACAATATACACATACACATATATGCATGCAACCTACATTACATATTCATGCATATCATGTATTACATTACATATTTATATACATGCCTGAATATATTCGTAGAATCAGAATTATATATATTACATACATTTATATATATATATATATATATATATATATATAAACTAAACCAAATTCGAAAACTAAAATATACCTTGAAACCTAAATGAATCATGAAATCTGAAATTCATTTTGAAACCAAAATCACTGAAATCGAAACCCAACCCAACTCGGAAAACCAAAATTTGGAAACAATCTAAACTCAGGTAATAAGTATGAAACTCATTTGAAAACCTGGGATTTCGAATTTACCATTTTCAAATCATTTTCGAAAGTACCAACTGTACATGTATCAGTCATCACATTTTTGAACCCAAAACACATACAAAATTCAAATCAATACACGGGCCAGGTAGGTACATGTGTGGGGATGTGACACACGTGTCCAGGGTTGTGCCCACGTGTCCAGAGGCTGGACACAGTGTCTAAAACAATTAAAAATAGGGTATCAGTAACAGTATAGAAGTGGTATCGTTCTGAGATGTCGTGTCAGAAATGACACGACACAGTGCTTAAGTGTCTCTGTGGATGTGTTTAGGGTTGGAGAGGATATAGGGCTAGAGGGTTGACACCCTGATTTGTGTCCTCGTCGTGTCCATGAGGGACACGATAGCCGTATCAGAGGCCAAAAATCGACTGTGCATACACAGTACAATTTCGATGCACATAGGATTTCGTGTCCGACACGACACAAGAATCCATGAAACTTGAGGGGGGCTTGTCAGTGGTTTCCCCCACCTCTGTGTTAAGTGGCACGTGTCCACGTGGCGTGTCGTGTCCGCAAACAGGGTCGGGTAGCAGGGAAACCGTGCGGGGGCTCGTGCTGCGTGTCCGTGGCCATTTTGGACACGGACACGACACAAAAATAGGCTCAGACTTCATGAAAATTACTCTACACATATAGATCTATAATTCAATGTAATTAGTTTTACAATTTACAGAAATTCATTTCAATGTGACATTTCACCAAACACATGCACACACACTCCGTTACATGTCCGATACGTGTCCGATACGCATACCAAATAGACACAAATTTCTATCAAACTTGGTCTACAACTAGGGTACACCTAAATGAATGCATTTATGGAAAGAAATCAAGAATTTGAATGTGTTTGATAGGTTTTACCTATTGAGGGTGAAACCTCAAGAAATAGCCTTTTGAATGAGAGTCCCTCTCCAACTTGCAATGATCCCAAGCCTCCAAATCCTTGCTAGCTGCCCACTATTGGTATCCTCTACTGTAGGGGAGTCCAATGCAATTGATTTGGTCCAATTTGGAGGAGAAATGAAGAATTGGTGAAGGTTTGAGGAAGAACAAATTAGGGTTTCTTGTAGGTATTTAAAAAGAGGCAAGAACAATATAGGTTGATACTTATAGGGGGATTTCTAGGTTGTGACTGGCCATCTAAGTAGGAATTAGGGTTTGGCAATAGCTAGATGTGTGGCTAAGGTTCTTTTCATGCATATCAAGCTCAATCAAAGGCTAGAAACAAAACTAGGGTTTACCTTTATTAATATCTAACCAAAATATCCTACTAACATAATATCTTGATATTACTAACCTTGTCATGATGGAAGTTCCTAATTTAATATCTAGGCTCATGAATAATATCTAGGTTAGGGCAACTTCTAGGTTAAGGCTTAACAAATAGATTAGCACATAATTAATTAATCAAAATTTATTTTCATTAAAAGTCAAAAATGACCAAAATCACAAGGTCATGCTTAAGTCCCCGTGGTCAAGGTTAGTCTCTAGGTCATGCAGTCTCTAGGGTTACGCTAGCAAAACATCAAAATCACAAGTCATAGATTTAAATAGTTATAAATTGATTAAAAATCATAACATGGTTTAAATATCATTATTAAATGATTATAATTACAAAATTTCAAAATTATCCTTATTTTAGAAAGTGGTTGTTACAAGTCTACCCTCCTTAGAAGAATTTCGTCCTCGAAATTAAGATGGTCGTACTCCTTCTAGGTCAAACCCCCAAAAATCATAGTCTCAAATCATACAGTTCGATAATCATATGTGTCTGTCCAAAATCATGATACTCAGAATCTTCGTCATGCTAGTGAGCAAGGCTACGATAATCACAGAGTCCTCGACTAAGGTACATACCTCTAGAATCATGGTATTTAAATTTTTTGCATTGTCGTATGCTTGGCCGCGAAAATCTTAAATTTCCACACCCGAGAAATATATCCAAAACCAGACTATATGTCCTCACTATGCTAGCTAACATGACTATAGAAGACTCTAGATCCCATAACTAAGGCGATCTAGCCCATACGACTTATCTCAGAAGAAAATTAAATCACAATGAAATACCAGATCAAAACTTATCAACAAACAAGGAACAGATGGAATCGAATTTCAAGACAGTTATAAGGAGGCAAATGCGGAAATGGAATCAAGAAGAACGAAACCTGCAATAAGCTCACCTACTGCCCGAGCATCCTCCACTGTCATGGCTTAAGCTCGTCCCTGCTAGCCTCCTCTATACTGCTGGCCTACCAAAGCCTTAGCTCCTGCTCCCTGAGCTGTCCATCCCGAAGACTTGGGACACTCTCTCAACTGATGATCTGATGCTCCGCAGAGTAGGCACTTGCCTAGCCTCATCCGGCATTCGCTCCAATCGTACCCTAGTTTCTTACAGAAAGGACAAAGGATAACATGCTGCTGTCTAGGGGCCTGTTGCTGCCTCTGCTGCTGCTACACCTGTTGAAAAGGTGCACGACCCTGAAACTGCTGTTGCTGAAAGTAGACCCTCGGCTGCTGATACTGCTGTTGAATCTGTATGTGAGGCCTCTTGGCCAGGCCCGTATTGCCACTAGATCCATGAGTATCTCGTGTCCTCTTCTTCTTCAGTCCAAGATCGTCCTCCGCTGCCATGGCTCCTACCAGAATCTACTCGAAAGTGACATCGCGGCCGCTCTTGGTAAGCGACATGATCTCCTTAATCAAGCCCCTGCGGAACCTCCTTGCCTTCACGACCTCAGTAAGATCCTCCACGAATCTTCCCAGTGGCAGAACTATCCAGCGTACTCCTCAACTGTCTGGTTCCCTTGAGCCAAACTCTCGAACTGCGCCTCCAAGGCACCGAGTGCTGTATTTGGAAAGAATTTTTCCTTGAATAGTTTCTTGAAGGCTGCCCAAGTCTGACCCTCAGTGCCCGTTCGGGGGTCTGTCTGGTACCATGTACGGGCTAAATCCTGCATCTTGCTACCCGTTGCCTAGATCTGTAACTCGGCTGGTATCTGCGCCAATCGGAATATCTCCTCGATATGCTCTATCCAATCGTCAGCATATATGATGCCCTCTGTGCCGCGAAAGTCCCACGGGCGCATCTTCTGGAACTCCTGGATCCCCGGTGTCCTTGGCTGATACTGCTGCATCTGGCCTTCCTGGGGCTGTGCAATGACTCTCTCCACCATCGTCAGGGCAAGCTGATGGGCATTCTCTATGCCCTGCTGAAAATGAACGGACTGCTGTCGCTGGGCCTCCACCATCCTCTTAAAGAAGGCGAACAATTGCGCTGCATCAACCGAACCCGAAGGCGGCTGCTGATGAAACGTATCCGGAATAATGGGGGAAGACCTACGAACAGGTGGAGGTGCACCCCCAAAAGCTGCAGAAGCTTCGACATGCGAAGTGATAAGAGAAGTTGCGGTCCCTTGGTCCTGTTGAACCGGACGAGAGGTGGCAAACCTTTCAGCGTTATCCTCCTGGCAGGGACAATGAGATTGTGTCTCCATAACCATCCTGAAGACAGATCAATCAAGAAAATCAATACTGAGAAGAAAGTGATATAATCAAAGGAGGACAGTTTATTTCAAAGGAAAGCAATTTTCAACAAGAATTTAGATAACAAGAATTTAGATAAGAGTTTTTCCTAGATGTGATTGAGTACCTCAAAACTTATATCCTATATCCTACCACAGGCTGTAGTGACACTCTAGTTCGAGTACCACTATAAAATCGTACTAACTGTGACTCTCAGGACCTGCATGGGCCACCACTAAAAACGTGTCACGACCCGCACCTAGTGTAGGGGCACGAGAAGTAGGTATGTCCAGCCTACGCCGCAGTGTCGGCGGTGGAACGCTGTTTTAAGTCATGATCTCAACTAACCACAATATAATATACTCTCCAAACGGAGGCCAATCACAGAAGGTACAACTCAATCATAAGTCTAAAGATGAAAAATAGCACGATATAATAGATAATGAAATCCTCAAAATGAGGTACAAACAGGAAGAAACAAAAACCAAGTTAACAACCACAAGTCTCAACATCTCAAATATAATACAACTCTGAAACCATAAACAACAAATGACATGAAGAAAGGAAATAACAGTATAACTATCTACTCTAGGCAATGGTAGGATCCTCAGCAGCTGCCTGAACCTCCTGGGGGTCCAGGTTGCAAGTTTTATCTAAGCCTACTCCGTAGTAGGTAGGGCAGAAGTCCTCATCATCCTCTATAATATTTTTAACAGGTCCAGTCAGGACAGGAGCGAGCACAATTTATCTCACGCAGTTCATATCATGGCAGAAAATATAAAGCAAGCAATAGAGTAAGATACATGAAACGATGTAAGAAGATGTACATAAAAATATGAGAGATATTTGATAACTAAAAATATATACATGATAAGTAAGAACTGTAAGTGACTAGTAATTTAGAGTACGAGATGGCATGTAATTGGCTTAGGTTGAACATGATATAACATGGGTGTACATGGGGGACACGAGCCATGAAGACTGTGCCGAACATGAAGAACACATGAATAGTAATAGAGTGAACATGATGGCTAAATCACATGACCATTTATACTCACCCCTACCCACAATCAATACACAAGGATCCAGTCAAGTTACGCTACGAACATGATGTTTTGGTTACACATAAAGCACATGAGGAAACATGGCCGTACATGAGAGCACATGAAAGTACATGAGCGTACATGAAAGCACATGAGAGAACGTGAGAATACATGAATAACACAAGAGCAAGGAATACATAATATACATGAAACACATGACATGAAATATCCGATGCACCCGCCAAGGGGGATAACATCCCATGAAAAGATCCATATAGTACCAATCTGTGATGATATCGTGACAGCATCAAGTAAAGTAATCTAGAACAAGAATATAATTCCTGACAAGTATGAAACGATCAGAGAATGTACTTGCCTACGATCTGAATGTCTGTGAGAATATACTGTCCGAAACGAGGTATCGGAGTCCTATTTAGAACAACACAGGTCACAATGTATTCACAAGGGTAAAAATAAAGTTTACAATGCATTCTATATGTTTCTAGGTCAATCTAGGCCAAAGTCAACTCTTGGTCAACTCTGGTCAAACTAGTCAACATCTAGGATTTGGTCAATTAGGCCAATCTTAGTCAACTAAGTCAAACTCTTGTCAAGCTAGGTCAATTAGTTACATATTGACTCAATATTGACATTTGGTCAACTCTAGTCAAACTAGCCTATTAGGTTCAAAACCAAGTCATTCTAGGTCTAGGGCTAGTCAACTAAAGCCTAATCAACAATCCTATAGGGTAAACTAGACACTAGGTCTATATAGCATTTTATAATATACAAACTTATAGATACAATACATATTTATATACATTATATACTTACATATATTACATTACATACATGTATTCATACATACATGTATCCTTATACACTTGCATTCATACATACATGTATTCATGTATCTAAACATACCATATATGCATGCTTACATATCATAATTGCATTCATCCTTACATTCATGTTTACATTACACTCATGCATACATACTACATTACATATGCCAATTAAATGAAAAGAAGGGAAGGAAAGAGGAGTAAAGGGGACAGACACAGTAAAAAAGAGGGACAGAAGGACAGGGACATGGACTGAAGGAAGGGAAGGAAAGAGGAGTAAAGGGGACAGACACAGTAAAAAAGAGGGGCGGAAGGACAGGGACATGGACTGGAATAGAGAGTTAATTCTCAGGATGAACCTGAGAACACAGTCCTCAATAAGCAAACCTGAGAATCAAATCACTCAAAACAAAACAAATCTCAGGAAACAATGCATACATTATATTCAGTTCATGTATTCTTACATAAAGACATATCATGCATTACTTTCATTATACTGATATATGCATTGCATACATGTATTCATTACAATATATACATAAACATATATGCATGCAACCTATATACATGTTCATGCATATCATGTATTACATTACATATTTATATACATGCCTGAATATATTCATAGAATCAGAATTATATATATTACATACATTCATAAATACACACACACACACACACACACACACACACACACACACACACACACACACATATATATATATATATATATATATATATATATATATATATATATATATATATAAACAAAACCAAATTCGAAAACTGAAACATACCTTGAAACGTAAATGAATTATGAAATCTGAAATTCATTTTGAAACCAAAATCACTGAAATCGAAACCCAACCCAACCCGAAAAACCAAATTTTGGAAACAATATAAACTCAGGTAATAAGTATGAAACTCATTTGAAAACCTGGGATTTCGAATTTACCATTTTCAAATCATTTTTGAAAGTACCAACTGTACATGTATCAGTCATCACATTTTCGAACCCAAAACACATACAAAATTCAAATCAGTACACGTGTCAGGTAGGTACACATGTGGGGGTATGACACACGTGTCCAGGGTTGTGCCTACGTATCCAGAGGGTGGACACAAAGTGTCTAAAACAGTTAAAAATAGGGTATCAGTAAACAGTGTAGCAGTGGTGTCGTGCTGAGATATCGTGTCAGAAATGACACGACACAGTGCTCAAGTGTCCACGTGGCTGTGTCTAGGGTTAGAGGGGATATATGGCTAGAGGGTCGACACCCTGATTCGTGTCCTCGTCGTGTCCATGAGGGACACGACAGCCGTATCAGAGGCCAAAAATTGACTATGCATACACAGTACAATTTCGATGCACAGGATTTCGTGTCCGACATGACACAAGAGTCCATGAAACTCGAGGGGGGCTTGTCAGTGGTTTCCCCTACCTCTGTGTTAAGTGGCACGTATCCACGTGGCGTGTCGTGTCCGCAAACAGGGTCGGGTAGCAGGGCAACCGTACGGGGACGCGTGCTGCGTGTCCGTGGCTATTTTGGACACGGACACGACACAAAAATAGTCTCAGTCATCATGAAAATTACTCTACCCATATAGATCTACAATTCCATGTAATTCATTTTACAATTTATAGAAATTTATTTCAATGTGATATTTCACCAAACACATGCACACACACTCTGATACGTGTCCGATACGCATACCAAATGGACGCGAATTTCTACCAAACTTGGTCTACAGCTAGGGGACACCTAAATGAATGCATCTATGGAAAGAAGTCAAGAATTTGAATGTGTTTGATAGGGTTTTACCTATTGAGGGGGCAAAACCTCAAGAAATAGCCTTTTGAATGAGAGTCCCTCTCCAACTTGCAATGATCCCAAGCCTCCAAATCCTTGCTAGATGCCCACTATTTGTATCCTCTACTATAGGGGAGTCCAACACAATTGATTTAGTCCAATTTGGTGGAGAAATAAAGAATTGGTGAAGGTTTGGGGAAGAACTAATTAGGGCTTCTCGTAGGTATTTAAATAGAGGCAAGAACAATATAGGTTGATACTTATAGGGGGATTTCTAGGTTATGGCTGGCCATCTAAGTAGGAATTAGGGTTTGGTAATAGCTAGATGTGTGGCTAAGGTTCTTTCCATGCAAATCAAGCTCAATCAAAGGCTAGAAACAAAACTAGGGTTTACCTTTATTAATATCTAACCAAAATATCCTACTAACATAATATCTAGATATTACTAACCTTGTCATGATGGAAGTTCCTAATTTAATATCTAGGCTCATGACTAATATCTAGGTTAGGGCAACTACTAGGTTATGGCTTAACAAATAGATTAGCACATAATTAATTAATCAAAATTCATTTTCATTAAAAGTCAAAAATAACCAAAATACCCTTGGGCTAAAAAGTTGTAATTAGTCATCCTAATCACATGGTTAGATCCCCGTGGTCAAGGTTAGTCTATAGGTCATGCAGTCTCTAGGATTACACTAGCAAAACATCAAAATCACAAGTCATAGATTTAAATAGTTATAAATTGATTAAAAATCACCAAAAATCATAACATGTTTAAATATCCTTATTAAATGATTATAATTATAAATTTTTAAAATTACCCTCATTTTAGAAAAGTGGGTGTTACAACTATGTCATTTGGTTAGGTTTGAATTCTTAAATTATTTTGCAGATTGTTTCTTAAAATGTATCAATTCTATCGAGACTGATAATGTATCAATTATATCATTTGGTTGGTATATATTGCCAGTTGATGATGTCGCATCTCCTATAAGCCACAACAGAGGGAGGCCAGGCTAGTAAACAATTGTTGAAGTCCTCTAGTAGCCTCCTCTCTATTGTAAACTACATTAAGATTCCATCAGGTTGTGAATCCTGGGATTAAGGTTGATAGTTCTTTTTTTGGTTCCCTATTTATGTTATTATTGTATCACTAGTATGATTAGGGACCATACACTCATTAACTCCACCATTTGCTGCAACCTACCTGCAATTATTACATGGAAGCACATCTTGAAACACATGCTCATATATTTACCCTATAATGCACACTACACAACTATAATTTTGTTGCTATTGTTGTTGTGCCCTTAATTCTTTCTGACACCCCACTGATAACTCTTAGATTAACACATAGTTCATACACCCCTGTGGAATAACTGCTCCACAAAAACACCCTTGTGTTGTGCAGTTGGACACTGGCATTAGCACTTAGGACTTTTTACAAGGACACATCATAGTTAACTCATTGCACTTGTAGTTGTTGCTGCATTTGCTGTAGCAGTTTGCTACTTAGCTGCCGGTGCTCGAGGAGCAGGATGGCGTCCCCGACGAACGTAGTCATGGAAACCTTTTAAGTATGCACAAAACTTTCACTTGTCTACCATATATAGATGATATACAATGAGATGGATTATTGTTTTTAGTATAATATGTAGGCTAGTTACGTGAAAACTGGACAAATGGAGGGGTTACCTGTGAATTTGACCTTACAAGAATTATATTTAATGAGCTAAAGCAAAGAAATTTTATGTTACATTATATTTGATTATGTACAAAATTGGCTCTCTTTATAATTTTTCGTGAACAGATTAAGACTAGAATTTGTTTACTATGTTGACTTGTAGGCCTTATGATCATTTCATTTTGTTCTCAGTTATCAATTTATACAGACATGTTCACATAAATGATTAAATATATTTCACTTCTTCTCTCAGGAACTACATGGAGAATGAAGGTGCTGTGAATGGGAAGGATGTGCTCCGGCCGGGTTTGCTACCTATTTTTTTGTTTTATTTGTATAACTATCAGTTTTGATTGTTTAAGATGTATGAAAAGTACATACTTTGGTTGGATATGTATGTGGTTGGACAAGTGTTGAATGTTTGTGGTTGGACATGTGTTGGATGTGTTGAAAGTTTGTGGTGTACGAACAATATACAGTTTATTAATATAAAAATTAGATTTTTATAGTTATTGATGTATGTATATCTTCTGGATTATTGATATTATGTATGCGTTTGATTCATTATATATAATTATAAATGAAATTTTGGCTATACAAAATTTAGTTTCTCCTGACGGTTATAAAACGTCAACAATTAAGTCAATCTTGCCGCAACTGCTCTTTTTATTAACGATTTCTTGACGGCTAATAGCCGTCATCTAGGCCGGAGTCAAGAAAAGTTTTCACCTACATTGACGGTTTCTCCAAACTGTTATCTTGATGGCTAAAAACAGTCAACAAAACCATTTCATATGACGACCAAAAATTGTCAAGAAAACCCTATCAGCGACTGTCAAAAAAAGGAAGAACTTTTCTTGACTCCGGCCTACTTGACGGATCCGCAACCGTCAAGATACCCTTTTCTTGACGAAAAAAGGTCAAGAAAAGCCTTTTTCCTTGTAGTGATTTACAGTTTAAGCATTAGCTAATGGGCTTGATAGGTAGTTTTGGCCCATTGGTGAAATGTTGCTGGCATGTGTCGAATTCTTGGTCCTACGTATTTTGGGACTGAGTGTTACATGTTTTTGTGGTGGCCCATGCAGGTCTACATTAATCACTTCGTTTACGTTGCTGTATTGACGTGAGCCTACGAATAGGATAGAAAAGACCCGTAGGATCTCATCCACATCTTTATATTGTTTCACATCTTTGATCTCTATATATCGACTTCGAAATTATCTCCTTGACATGTATCCTGCTTGATATCATTTGCTCTTAGCTTATAGGTTTTGTTTATGTGCTGTAAAATGGACCCACATGCCGACGACATGAACCCTACAGTTACTCTGCAGAATGTTGTAGTGACTCACATCGACATGATTCTGCTACTGGTTGGAGGTTCTTCTAACCAACTAGAGAATCCGGCAGCTTTACCCCCACTAAGGTTCAGGAGAGAGGATATCCTATCGATGCCATTACTGCCACCGATGTCGCCAATGATGTTACCCCAGCTTGGATAGGAGATAGATCCCCAGCAGCTGTTCTAGACCTTCTATGTGATGATACAAGTACAGTAGCAGATCCAGTTGGAAACCTAGCAGAGACAGACAGAGTACATCGATAATCGCATCGTGTCAGCACTAGAGCGGGTGACTCCACTAATTCACCAGACAACTACGGGGACTATCCAAACTTTTTTCAGATGAAGCCAGCCAAGTTCTCGAGCAAGGAGGAGCCCACCAAAGTCATGAATGGCTCACCAACATTTAGCATCAGTTAGAGGCAGCCGGGTTACCGAGGGATCGTTGGATGATTATCGTCAGGATGCAGCTGACCGACAATGCGCGCCACTGGTAGCTTACGGATGAGAAAAGACTTAGGTAAGATAATGTCACTTGGGATGAGTTTTCTAAGCTCTTCCAAGAGATGTATATCCTAGCCACTTTCAGAGCAGAGTTACAAGACATATATTTCACCTTACCCAGGGCAACATGACGGTGGAAGAGTACAGTGCCAAGTTTATGCGACTCGCCCGATTTGCACCTACATTGATCCAAAATAAAGAGAAGGCAGAGAAATTCTACGACGGACTGAGCTATAGACTGCAGGATCTTATTGGAGCCGCTGCACCTACCACCTACTCGGGAGTTCTTATAGCAGCATGACGCTTATAGCGAGTCCATTGGATATAGGCTAGCCAGAACCGACCATAGCCAGTGACTCCATTAGCAAAAGCATCGGCAGAAGGACCTAATAGAGACATCGTCATACACCAACAACCAAGAACTGCCCCATTTTCGAATCGAGAACTTCTAATCCGCCATTATTGTCAGATGAGAGGACATGTCGAAAAGGATTGCCGATGAAGACTGAAGCAGTATTTACGTTGTAACTCCGATCAGTACCATATCCAAACTTGTACAAAAAAAGTGCAGCAAAGGACCAACACAACCACTACCAATTCAACCAACAGCACCAGGAGGATACCCGCATGGACCGCTTCCCAACTAGGCGATGCAGTTTGCGCAGGCAAGACAATAGGCTACACAACGACCCGGACAGGCCTTTGCCATGATGATTGAAGATGGAACAACGACACAAGAAGCAACTGAAGGTAACAAATTGAAATTTTATGATAAGGTTACTGAGTAAGATATTGATTTACGATTTATTATTACTTGCTTGATTAGAACCATAGAAACATGGCACACCTTTAGAGACATCTTAGAACCATTAGCATATTTCTCTTTACCATAGAGAGTTATTTTAATTTCGAGGACGAAATTCTTTTAAGGAGGGTAGAGTAACACTCCAGGATTTTTAAAATATTTTTTTATTATTTATTTCCCTCAAATAGTGATTTTTGGAATTTATAAATATTTTTAATAAATAGTTATTAATAAATATGACCTTAGTCATGGCTAAGTTTTGAAGTGGAAGATGACCAGGAATTTTTGCACATATAGTGTAGTCATGTGCTTTGACTATTGTATTAGCCATGCTAGGGAAGGTCTGGCCATAGCAATGTAACAACTAGAAAAATTAGTCAAAGTTGTAATTTGACCCCTATAAATAGTTTAATTAGTTATTTATTAAGATTATGACTTTTAGAAGACCCGGTTAGACCGAACTAGTCCGGACTGGACCGAACCAAATCTAAGTCCATGTAGTCATATATAGCCAGGAACAAGTCCCTTCGATCAGTTTTTATTTAACTACCCCGGATTGTCCAGAAATTTGAACCAAACTTGGGCAAAAAACTGTTCTTAACAGTTCGTGAAACTGACCCATAAACCAATATTAGAAGGCAAAATTCTACTCGATTAGCAGATAATTTAAAACTTAGTAAATAGGTTTGAAGACAACATATAGGACATTAAAAAGCTGTTTATGATTTTTAATTTCATTTATTTTATAGCAAAATAAATCAGTATAAAAATCTAGAGAAAATTTGAAAAACAATTTTAAAACTTCGAAAATTTTCCCGATACGGGTCCGTCCCGACAAATCGGGCGACTTTGTCGTAACCCATTAGCATCGAATGGTGCATATGGATGTTACGGATGTGTGGGCTTTTACGAAACAAGAATTGGTTGCTTGTACGTGATGAATTCGGGGCGTATCGGTCGAGTACACCGTATTGGTCCCTTTGTAAAAACCCTAATTATTGTGTGCACGTTTGTCACATCATGGTGGAACTTGTGCCACTGGACTCGTATTATTTTTTTGTCCTTTGAGCCATGTTTGGTTCGACTCTTTGACGGTTGACCGAATTGCCATTTTGGCGGGCCCACGACCCGACTCAACGGACAATTTTGTACACGGCTTATCAAAATATAAAACTGTACATATTGTTTAGTCATATAAAAAAACTGGACTCGTAGGTATATAATTTGTTAACTTACGGGTTGTCAAATTTAGACATTTTCTTATGCCAAAAATGTTGGTGATATCTGTTTTAGCATCCGGATACGTTTGCAGGAGTTTGACTTTTGTGGCTCATTGATTGATTGGATATCTTTGGTTCTACGCACTACACCAGACAAGTACACGTTGCTGAACTTTACAGCATATACATGCATTTCTTATATTGTTGTTACTTTTTTGTCTTACTTGATCACATGCTTCCTCTTATTCATGTTATTGTTACTTTCTCTTTATCACGGTTATTTTTCCATTATACGTACACGTAGATTGTTTCAATTTTCTATCTGTACTTATTTCGATTATCTTTTGTGCACATGCGCCTTGTGATTTATCATTATGTAATTCTTAGGCCAGTTACCTTTCACATGATTGACTTGGACTTGACTTGCCTTGACTTGACTCCTAGTTATAGGCGATGACTATACTTGACTGCTCTCTATTTTGAGCCCCCACCGAGCTGTGATAGAGACTTACTATAAGTTATGAGCCTCCACCGAGCTTTGATCTATAGGACCGTTAGCTCCCATCCAGTTGCACTTTACTTCGATTTACTCGTAGTTACGTTTATTAGCACGATTCTTGAGGGCATACCATTTCCTTATGTTTCATTCTTGTACTATTATGCAGTCTTTATTTATTGTACTATTTTTTTGTCTTTCCATGTATGTTATACTGTCAAAGTAGGCTTGTATATTATGTATCTTGCTAGTCCTCTAAGGGCATGGTGATCTCTCCAGGCTTAGTTAAAGACGAGGGCTACCCGGAGGTTTATGGTTATGGAGTCGAGACTGAAAACGTACCTTCGTAGGACGATGAGATAGTTCCAGAGGATTTCTCGTGATCATGTCACTACTTTATTTAGATTTGCTACTTTACTTCCTTTTGTTTCAGTAAACTTATAGTTGACTGTTACTATATTTCTCTTTTCTGTGGTTTCGGGATGACTTTTTCTCGTATAGTTAAATTTTCTTTACTATTGGACATTTGTTATGTTTATCACATTGGACTTAAATACTTCTTGGATTGTTATTCTGTGTGGATGAGTTTAGTAGTGTACTTATGACTTGTGTTGTTATTCTGGGTTGTTATGATGATTTACTGCTTAAGCATTAGCTAATGGGCTTGATAGGTAGTTTTGGCCTATTGGTGAAATGTTGTTGGCATATATCGTAGTCCTAATCCTATGTATTTTGGGAGTGGGGTGTTACAAAGGAGAATAGTTGATTGCAAATTAGAAATTCAAGAACGATGGAGAAATTCTAAGAGAGTTGTCAAGACAGTTGTAGATTGAGAGTCCCAAGAGTCTAATCCTATTCGCTGGCCCATTCGGTATAGTAACGTAACCGAAATGGCTAACTCGACCTGCATGGGCAACCAAAAAATATATAACACCCCGGTCTCAAAATGTATAGGACTAGGAATGCGTATATATGCCAGCTACATATCGAGTGGACTCCATCCTTACTCGAATACATATAATCTTTCTCGATTTTCTACATCTATCCATCTAGTCAACTAACCAATACGTATCTCAATCCACAAAATATGAAACATCCAAAATAAATAATATGTGTCATGGCTTATAGCCCAATAATATATATATTGGATTAGATCCAAAGAAAAATACAGGTCCATAAAACTTGGCTAAATAGCATAATATAAATAATGGATAAAATATGAAAGCACAATCAATACCTGAATCGAATATAGCAATACCTGAATCGAATATAACAATATAGCACAATAAATCTCTACAAACTAGGTCAATACACCTAAAAGGATTTAAATTAGTTTCCAAACACGGAAATAAAATATTCGATTGGGTTTAAACCAATATTGATGTAAAAAAATTCCCTAAAAATAAATTTAAAATAATTCTACTAGTTCATGGCAACCTAACATAGGCTCTACTAAGGCTTATTGACCTAGTTTGGAGTCGGTAGATTTATTGAACCAAAATAGGCTCCAAAAGTCTAGTAATTGGATCTTGTGTGCCATTTGAAAATAAATAATATATGGGAACTTAATTGAGTGGAACACCATTGACATTTGCATAGTGGCCTCAAAATAGGTCAAAACTGTATATTGGGTCAAAACATTTGGATTGATTTGGTCTCAAATTGGAATTGGAAAATACTTCAAAATTACGGTAAAGGAAAAAAATAACATTTTTGATTCGAAAGTTGTGCAAGAAAAATATAGTACAAGGAAACATGTTTGAGTGGAATATGATGGACTCGTCTAGAACACGGATATATAATTTGTTTCGAGGAATTGGCTAATATTACAGTTCAAAAATCAAAGCTACGACAAAGTGTATTTATTGTCATAATTAAAAATAATACATAGTTTAATAATAAATAATCATATTAAGATAAATAAATAAAAATTTGCAAAAATTAGAGGGCTTACTAGGACCTTTAATGTAGCTAGCTACCCGGACTGGAAGGGTGTATCATAATACCATGTAATAGTCCTTCATGGTATCAAATTCACCAATTACCTCATATAGACAGATTGCATGCTAATGTATGTCTTATGCGAGAGCGTTAAGTATTCATCTCGGTTTTATATAAGAAAGGGCACATCCACAGTGGTAAGAAATCATTAATAAGTGATATGGTTATATGTTTCTTTCTTTTACTTTATGTTATCGATCTCGTCAATCAATCCTAGTTCTAAATAGCAAGATTAATTAATAAATTGCATCCTTTATATTACTATGTTGTTGGTTAAGGCGAGTGGGCTAGTCCTTTTTGCCGCTGCATTCCTTAATTTATTGACCCCTCCTACATTGGTGTCAGGAACAACGCGAGTGTAGAAAGCTATAGATGTCTCAGAAGCGACGAACTATATTATTGGGATGATATATAAAATGACAAGTATTATTTCATGATAGCTTTATAGTCTTTCGTTATTTCATGTAAGTTGAGGCGACATTTCAATGTATTCAGATATTGTACTTCGCTGTAATTTATTAATATAAAGCTATTTTCTTTCTGTACTTGTCTTCAACTTTCTGATACTATATGAGTATAAATTTTTAAAATAAATTATCACTCGAGCACATTCTTACCTTTTACAACCACAATATAGACTCGTACGACATCATGCCTGATGGTGACTTAACGATTCGACACAATAGGAGCATGATGTAATGGTACCAGAGCATGGTTCACTTCCTCGGATTTGTACAAAATTGCTTTTATGGATGTTTTGATGTGATTTCTCGTTTGAATGCTTTTAGATGTATATTGCATGAAATAATAGTTCTATATAGTATGCTCATATATATTTAATAAATATTAACTGAAATTACTTTCTTTTGTAGAGATAACAATAACGAACTTTGGGAGTAGCTCAAGGAAGGTATTCACAACCGAACTGATGGAAAGGATGATGCGCATAATGAAGGCACAATAGAAGCAAAATAAAGTCCAGCATGGAAGGCTGAGGCTCAGTACAATGGTTGATATAGTCGTAGTTCGAAGCACAACAAATATAGATGGATAATCTGACTTAGATTATCACTACCTTAGCAGCAAATAATAATTCTATTGAAGTGGCCATAACCCAAGAGATTGTGGTAGAGGAAGCCCAATCTACATCCAAGAAGTCTACATTAATACTAGTGAATTCAAGAAGATAAACCCTCTAAATTCAATATCAAAGTTGAACCAGATGAAGTTATGAACTAGATTGTCACAATCGAAGGCTTATTCGAGTTTATGGGCATTCAAGCGTCCAAGAAGGTAGGGTGCACATGTGTGCAACTATGCTCGAGGGATCATGTGTTATGACCCGCTCCCTATAATGCCCCGCTCTGTACTGTGCATTGTGCTGAGTCGTTGACGGGAATAGTTGCGTTGACACGAGGAATGCATTGAGTCGGGTCGACGCAATACTTGCGTTGGCCAGAAAGAGAAAGCATTGAGTTGGTTCAAAGTCCCAATAACTCGAATCGATGCAAACCATAAGTCTGATTCGGGCAAGTATTGATTTTAGTTGGTTTCATGTGCATGCTAAGATTTTATGCTGAATTATAAGAGGTCGACATTTTGACTTATTTGCAACGGTGTCCGCAGAAACAAAGCATCGCCTCGCAACGGACTGAGGCATGGGCAAGGTGGGCCAAATCAGGTGTGTAGTTCAATAGAGCACGAAGTGCTTGAATGTTCTAATCAGAAGAGTTGGCCGTGCGACAAAGTTATAAAATCGAACCACATCGGCTCGGCAAAACAATAAGACGTATCGGCTAAGGTGGGAGGACTTTGACCCTTCTTTCCTAATCCATCATTATCACGACCCGCTCCCAAATAATCGGACACGAGTCGGACATGCCCAGCCTTCGTCGTTAGACACGATAAAGTAAGTTGTTCCAATCTCTAGGGAATATACAAGTCCAGATAATAATGAATATAAACCACGACATCTAATATCGAATCCCAGAATCAAAAACAAGTCTAAGAGTTATTACATTTCCAGTAAATGAAAAGTAAACTGATGTCTCTAATACAAAGTCCAAATGAGCTACAAAGTAGGTACTAGGCCTCCTCAGCCTCTAAGTCCAGAGCAACATCGACTGGCTTATAGGTGCCTCCAGGCTCCTGCCCGTAATAAGTGTCACAGATAGCCTCCAACTCACCTGCAACATATCCTAGTCAGGAGCGGAGCTAAGTATATCTAAGAAAATGAACATGAACATCATGGTATGAAAATGACTGCAGGAAAGTATAAAGTACGATAAATGAGAACATAACATGAAACCTGAACATGAATACTGAAAAGTAAATACTGGAAACATGAAATGAAACCTGAACATGAACTACACAATGATCCTGATGTGTGCAACATATCGAAATACATCAAGAGTGTGTGATCAGCTTGGGTAGATTCAGAGAACATGAAATGGTAAGGGTTCGGTCCCGCATGCACGATACGGGGCCTACGCTATTCACATGAATAGTAACTCGGGTTTGATCACACATCTGTAGTATTTTCCCTTCCAGACACAAGTAAACTCAGGGAACAAGATACAAGACAATCTCGTGAAACATCGTGTCAACAAGGAGATACAAGCATGAATACAAGACATGAAGTAATGGACAAGTCCGAGGAGTATACTTGCCATGCTCAGGGTGATCAAGTGGGGATAGTAATGCTAGATATCCTCCAGTTTAATTAAGTACAAGTTGGTTAAGTTCTAATCATTAACCATTAGCTAATTTATTGCTAATTAATAATACCTCTTTAACCAATTAGTCATTTCTCTAGTTTAACTGTTAATTATGAGTCTATCAAACCTGGTATGGCTCGTAGGATAGAAATATTAAATATCAACTTATTTTTCAAAATAAAGCTCTTAAAATACTTATTAATATCATAGATAATTCTTATAAACAAAATTAATAGAATCACCCTATATAGGACAATTGGAAACTAACTAATCCTTAACATTAACACATCAAGTTCTTCTATAAGCCAGCTCCACCTAGAATAAACACATGCAGTTCCTTCTTCATAGAGTTTGCAAGAGTGCTGTGTACATATCCTTGCTATTAAACTATCATGCATTTGTATTTACTAGTCTCTGCACAACTCCTCTCTAAATGTTCGACAAACAACCATCCCAGCTCAACTATCAAACTAAACTGTGGCCAAAAAGTTACTCATACAACAGTCTGGTAGAGTAATCCAAGAAAATACAAATCTAAAAAACTTCACTCAAGGATCCCGCCAAACACAAGTCACCCTTCTCTTGCATAAATGGAAAAGAATGCTCAATTCGAACACTAGCCTCCTGGCTTGAACCCATCCATAGGAGTTTAATCAATATGAACTCCTAAGGCTAGCAGCACTCAAGAGTTAAACACACCCCAGCTATCACATAATCTACAGACTCGTATACAAGGGAACCGAATTTGAATTTAACGGCTATAACATCCTACAGCGGCAAGTCTTCACTACTGACCGCACATACTTCTCCGTGTCCGGTCATCCCTTGCAACCGATACCAACACAACACTGCTACCAAGTCCTAATGATGGATGCGGACACTCAAACTCTACACACCCGACACAAGCCTATGCACACACACACACACACACACTATTGTTCTAAGCATAACGAAGAGTTCTTCATTAACAAGGAAGTAGAGAAAATTACCTGAAATAAAACGAATTCGCAGTGAAGACGCACTCCTTGGACACAACTCTCACGTGTCCAATTCATAGATGAAATCCTGTCGTAGACATTCCAGCAAACAGTTGGCGTTCAAAAAATATTCGAAACAAATTGCATTTCCTCTCTTTCTTTTGAAACTCAGAAATCGAAAATTGATTCAGGATCTTCCAGGATCAACATTTCGATCAAATAATTGTAAAAGACTTAAGAAGAATCTGATCGATTAAAGAAACAATCCCCACTCAAGAATTAAAACTCACTAAATTCAAAACTTAAAAGAAGTACTGAAAAAATAATCAGAGGCAACTCACCCAACCCGAGTTAACTGATGAATTGATCGACGACACGGTCGATCGGTCCTATCGATCTTCCATTTAATTCGAAGATCATCAAGAAACGTAAAGAATCAAGGATCAAATTAAGTGCAAAACATCCACAACTCACTGATCAAAATTAACAGGATACTTGAACGAAGGATCGAGTCGAACTTACCGTTACTTATTCGATCCTGATGCAACGTAGTGACTCAAGATCGATTCGAACAATTTGGATTCGGCGTTCTACAAAAATCATCATAATGAGAAGAGGGAGACGATCAGGAAAGAATCGAAGAGTAATTCCTGCGATCAAGAATTTAGGTTCATTAAGATGTCAGCACACTTACTGAGTTCTCGATCGATCGACGAAGAGGATGGTTGTCTTCGTAAATCTGATCGCCGGAGTGGTCTGCACGCAGTCGCTGTTGGAACCGTCGCTTGTAGCCGCAGAAGGGATGCCGCTCGATCGTCGGGAAGAGATCGTCGAGTTGTCGAAGGCGTTGCTGTTATTGAGAACCCTACGCGTCGCTCATCGACCGGAGAAGATGATCTGCCGAAAAGACAGCGTCCGCCATGGTCGGTCTTCGTTCTTGAATTTAGGGTTTGAGAGAGGTGAGTTGAGGAGAAGAAGAAGAAGAAGAAGAAGAAGAAGAAGAAAGGCCTTGCTCTCCAGAAAAAATCTAACTCTGGAAAATGAAAGAGGAGGGAACAATGGATTTATATAATATGGTGTGGCCGTTGGCTATTCTTGGAGGAGGGGTCAGTTGGATCTGGCTTGGAGGGAAAATGATTTGAAATTAAAAAAAAATGGTTATGAAGAACATGGTTAGTTGAGAGCAGCATCATTAGCTCTCAATTGGAAAGAACAGTAACAAATTTGTCCGAAATGACTCTCTGGCCAAAAATTAAGCCATGAACGGCCCATAGAATTAAGAAAGCCCAAAGAAAATTAAAAGCCCAGTATCAATGAATTAAATGAGGTAAAATGAAATAATTCTATATCATGTAGATATATAGCACACCTATATAAAATCATTTATAATTTGCACAATTTATACAAACATTTTTAATCCAAAATAAAATATTTATATCTATTGATCTTTTGGAAAAAATGGAGTTACAATCATGCCTAAGTAAAATGTACCATTGTATGCTAAGTTAACCTATCGAGTCCACGGACGTGGCTCGAAGGAGAGAAATCATAGTGCATGTTGAACACTAAGATAGAACAATTGAATTGAAACATACGTGAAATGTACGAGCCTCCAAAGAACATCGATATACCGTAACAGCAAGCGCCTCGGTGCACAAGCCATAAGAACATGGGATAACTGCATCGGCGAGTGTCTCAGTGCACGAGTCGTTTGTGCCTTCGCGCATGAGGTAGAGGGATAGAACATTGAATACTCTATCGATGCGTGCCTCAGTGCGCTAGTCGGAGGGGATGAACATAAGAGTAGTATATTGAAAGATCGTGTCAAAATGTGCATTAAATGCACGAGTCGGAGAACATTGAACACTAAGGCATAGAACATAGAAATACTGAATTGAGGCATGTATCGAATGCACGAGTCAAAGGATATCAAATAACTATTGAATGCGGCATGCTGCCTCGAGATGTTTATGGCCTTTGGGGCATACGTTTGATAAATATTGAGTTGGGGCATTGTGCTAATGGAAATAATATGGATGGATTAAATATTGAGATGATGCGATAGCTAGGTCTCAGACTCAGGCTATGTTTGGTCGTATGAATTAGACGCGTATTGCATGGTCAAATGGACATGATGATTGCCCGTACACAGGTATTCCACGAACGATGTACGTCGGAAGAACCGAGACCATTCAATCTAAAAGGAAATTGAGATGGATATTATGTGGGATATTTTAATTTATGAGGCTTATGACCTACTATTAAAAATGGGGCACCACCAATACTGGTAATGTTTGGGAGAGCTTCAGAAAATAGGGTTAGCAACCCAAGCTGAAGTAATCGTCGTCATATCATTAGTAGAGTTCCATTCTGGCATGTTGAATGCTAGTGACCTTTTATATAGATATGGACGGGTGGACTGAAAGTGCAGGTACACGGAGATCCTGCACAAAAGATCACTTATAACATGACAGGAAAAGATGGTAGGCATATGCACTTTGCGTCGAGCAAGGGTGAGTGCGTTGGTGTTGGTAGGAAGTTACGAATAACACGATATCGATATTAGTTGCCTGCTTAATTACACGAATAAATGATAACATGCTTGCCATGAAATATATGCTTTACTGCTTTCGAATATGCCATGAAACTGATCCTAAGACAAAAATTGAAAGAACACAAGTTAAACTGCATGATTCATATATCTATTTAATCTCGGTTTAGTAAAGTGGGTCTTATCTGTACGCGAGAGGATTAGTACTGATCCTCCACCAGATTGCTTCCAAGATGTAGGGATTTGAATTGCTCGCGGAGGAGCTTCGCTTGAACGCGCTAAGGCAGAGAATGTTGTAGCATTTTGAGGCATGCGATCGCATTGACGCGGACTTGCAATAGGATGATGCGGTCCAGATATAGAAGCCATGATGTATGGAACGGTAAAATTCTTTATGGACAAGAAAGAACTTGAGTGTTGTAGGCCAATCTGGCATATTCATTTGGGCTATTGAAAGCCTTTGTAATTCCGCTGCTTATTGAATAAAGAGAATTATTTTGTATACTCTGTATAACTCAAATGTGACTTTGTTTCCTTCCGCTGCTAATAATTAATCGAGATAACCATTTGAGAACTTGTCATCTTGTCTTATACGAGTGAAACTTCAGACTTGTACGACATCACGTCCTATAGAGGACAATCGATTCGGGTTAATAGATGCAAGGACGAACGATTTTTTGGGTTGGGACGTAACACTCCCAAATAACTGGATACGTGTCGGACACGTCCAGCCTACGATATAGATACAACAATAGTAAGTTGTTCAATACCTCTGGTATCATCTAATATCAATATTAATCTGACTCAACACATCTACTAACATGTACCCAAATCACATATCACCACACACCACTACATTCTACTATCTTTTATTACACATTTACATAAGATGTCCCAAAACAAATCCAATAAAAAGTAAAGTCAAGCCCTCAAATATGTACAATCATCCCATACCAATCCCTCACAAAACAACATCAAATTACTATACCAACTCAATGCAAGTGAAACCTAAATCTCAACAAGAGCAACTCCAAAGTCCCGGGATACGTCATCTTCGTGCTCCACTAAGTCATCAGGCTCTGGCCCATAAAAGGTAGGGCATATGTCCCATACTCGCCTGCAACATATCCAGTCAGGAAATAAGCAAAGTATAATCTATAACAGTATAGCAAATACAACATACGCACATGTAAAGACACAATGGAATATGGACTAATATGTATAACCAGAGAATCATAAGCTACTAAAAAATATGAACAAGAAATCATTATAACTCGTGATTTAAAATATTTGCTAAATATATGACCACTTAGACAAAGTACATGAACAATGGTATGACTTAACCACACGTGCCATACATGTTAAGCTATCAACAAGATCTAACTAGTGGATTGGGTTTAGTCATATATTTATAAGTATTTGCCCTCCTCAAGTACCAAAAATAATAGCACATGAAGTACAAGGTCAAGACGTGTCTGAATCATGTCCAACATGAGACTCCAAACCACATGAATTAAATGATACAAAGTCATAGAAGTACTTGTGTAAGCACCCTAATTTTTGGGGATTTTTTATTTTTTATTTTATATGATTTTTATATATTAGACCGTATTTTATTTTTAATTATGACTATAGTAGTACTTTACCGTAGTGTTGATTTTTTGAAGCACAACAACTATCGATTTCTCAAATCTAATTCCATATTTGAATTCTAGACAAGTCTATCTCCAATTTGATATATCGTGTCCCTTCCAAACATGTTTCCTTGTGCTATATTTTTCATGTACAACTTTAGGATAAAATAGACATTTTAGTCTCTACTGTAAAATTTGACTAGTCTTCCAATTAATAATTAAGGCCCAATTTTGAACCAAATCATTTGACGCAATATATGGTTTTGACCCAATTCGGGCCTACTACGCACATGCCAATAGTATACCACTCAATTGAGTTTCCATTTGCTAATTATTTTTAAATGCACATAAGACCCATATAGTGTAATTTCGGTATTAGAATCAATTAGAATTATTTTTGGGACTTAACCCTAGTCAACCCAACTTAGTGGGGACCATCCTAGGTTGCCAACCCATAGTGAAATCATATTAAATTGATTTGATTCAAATTAAGTGCAGCCAGTGCCACAAATCCTTGCATATTTGACTCAATCAATCAACCATCCAAATATGGAAACCCACAAGACCCACCTTGCTATAGTTGGAGATTGAAGGCCCAAACCTCAACCAAATCAACCCAAACCAAAGCCATATGAACCCTAACGTATAAAACCTCATATTCTTGTATTTTAACCTTCAAAAAATAGTAGCCCCTCTCTCCATCCATTGCAAAAATTGAAACCCCCTTCCAGCTCAATTCAGCTACAGTACCTTATGGCGTAACGATAGTTTTGACCCCTCCCCGACCTCCGATGATGCTTCACGAACATTCGTTACAAAGATAACGTGACCCTCTACAATAATATCAAGTCGTCATATATTCACAACCTCTTTTTACACCAAAGTAGCCCTACAAGTCGCTCGAAGTCTGAAATCTAAGTATGAATTCGTTCCAACAGGTACGCTATTTTGCATCTAGGATTTCGTATACTTTCTGACCTCATCTTTTCATGGAACCAAAAGTAACAGAAATATTTTTGTCTATTTTTGTGTCTAGTTGGCCATCTATGCAGTTCCAAACAGTTTGGTTGGGACGTCCATTCTACGACAGGGTGTACAAAATAGACCAGATATGTTGCGAGTTGATTTTCACCTACTTTCAGGCTAATTCGATCTTTCGTATATTTTTTGTAAGAAACTAGACTTCCAGAGCTTTCCAAGGCATTACTGCTTTTTGTTTGATTTAGTGTTTATTAAAAATCTTGACATTTGTCGTAACATTGAAACACCAAAAATAATGTGTTTCTTGTATCGAAAAGATTTGATACTTTTATACCTTTACAAAAATACTTATTGTACAAGGTTTGATGATAAAAACATTATTTTATTTTCGATGATTTTTTTAGAATTAACTATTTTAAATATTTATTGTTTCGGGACTCAATTAGTAGGCCAAGCATGGAATTTATGATGTAGTATCAACATAGGGCTATTGTGCTGGAGTTTCCACCAATAAAATAATATTAATAGTGATACAAAAATATTTATAAATATATTCCAGAAATTAAATTACTATTTTACATTAGTTATAAAATATTTTATAAGGAAGTTTAATACTTTATACGTTGTATGGTGTAGTATCAACATGATGACCACTTTTGGAGTATAAAAATTTATATAGTTCATATATGGAAAATCCATATATGGTAAGTAGTTAGAGAGTATTATTAATAGTATATTTATTATAGGTGAACTTGGCGAAAGTAATGGAGACGTTGGAGTTGGTCAGACATACACACAGACAGAGGTTACAGGCAAGTGTACTTTGCCAATATTTTTGTTTACTGTCTTTTACTTTTTGTTGGTGCATTATCCCCGTTCATGATCGTTATGATGTAGGATTGGTCAGTATTTAGCGTCCTTATTGTATTCGGGTGCCGATGTCATTATATTGACATTGTATATCGACATTAGGCATTGTGTGCATTATGTTGTGTTCATTGACACGATGGACCATGGGACACGAACATGATGGATGATGATGATATGATATGGAGTTTGATATTCATGGCTAGGGACTCTATGATAGCATGTAATACTAGCTCGCGTGACTTGTTACTGGTATATGATTTATACGTTATTTGACTCGATTGTTTTATAGCATAGAGAGGAGAGGACTCTACCGAAATAACCGACCGTATAGATTGGTGATAATGCTTCCATATATAGGACTTGGTTATTTTACTCATGGTCTCTATAGCAGAGCTACGACTTTATTTACTCGTTTGCCCGTCGATATCACAACATGGTGCCATGGGTGATTGCCAGTATGGATGGGCCTGGTATTAGAATTGTCCTCAACTGTATATTTGCACTTAGATTGTTAAGGTAGTTAGCATTCGTTTTATAGATATACTCTTTACTATTACTTGGCATGTATATTATGTACTTGCTAGTCCCCTAAGGACCTGGTAATCTCTTCAGGCTTAAACGGAGCTGAAAACTACCCCGAGGTTTGTAGTGCCCCGCTCTGCGAAGGCACTAGACAAACAAAAAGATCGGATTGATGGCTCTGTAATAGAAGACGACTGATCTAGATGAGTGGACGAAGACTCATTTTCTGATTCGCTTATGCCTAATAAGAAGCTAAGTTTTTGAATGAATGTTACTGTAATAACAAGATTGAAATATTGAGTATGCTTATAAGAGAATTCACTTGTTGCTATGCTAAGAACAAGAAAAGAGATAATCTGCATGCTAAGAAGAAGAATTGTTGCCTACTATTAAGAAATGATATGATGCCTGCCATGCTAAAGTTATAATGTTGCCTCAATCAATGAACTGTTGCCATGCTTAATAAGATGACAATAGAGTATGCTTATACGTCCCTAATAGTAAGCTATCAAGAGTAGAGTTCATGCTCGTTGTTTAATATGCTTGCTTAATTAAAGATTGTTCATTGTCCCTCGATTTTTGCTATAAAGACGTAGATGTATAGAAGGCATATTGTGCTGTTAGTAGAGATGATACGGCTTGTCCGTATAGAGAAAAGAGTAAAGCTATGGGCTCAATTATATGAAAAGAAGAGAAAAGACATGAAATGAACGTGTCGTCTATCTGCAAAGGTACGAAGGAAAGCGTGTCGTATATTTTTTAAGGCATGAAATGAACTTGTCGTATATTTAGAAGATCTGACCAATCTATTCATCTGATAGACGAGCGTGCATTGGTGTCAGACAACTTGTGCATAAGGTCACTAGATCTTTCGACGGTTTCTAGGATACTGGGAACTGATCGGCCTAGGAGAGATTGTCTAGACACCCTGAGGTACAAGAAACCTCGCGATTAGGGAGGTTACATCTTGCCCAATAACATCGAGCTGAACCCAACAGTTACAACGGCTAATAATGAGAATACCCATGGACCATCATATAGATAGGTGTTGATTAGTATAGAGCTGAACCCATGGGTCATAGCTATCAATCGAGTCTGCATGTGTCGGTAACGATTTTGCTAAGAGCTAACAATATAGAGACGAATAGAGAAAAATGTTGATTATATTATGTTTATGCTAATCCTTGTCTTGTGCAGGGATGAATCGTCGGTTAAGGTAAAAATTACAGAAAAAGTGATACATATGTTGCTTAAGTTTTCTGATCATGATTTGCTTAAGAGAATAACATGTTACAAAGAATTGTTATGTCTCGTTCAAAGAAAAGATATGATATTCGTGCTTGTACCCAACCCTAAGAATGTCTTGAATAAGAAAAAAGAATGCTAATGATATTGTCCCAAAGAATAGAATATGACTCCTGAAACATGCTGTGCACTTCACAAAAATGAAGAGTCCCTTGTATTCTTGAAATGAATAGAGATATAAAACATTGGCTTTTCAAAAGTATTTTTAAAAGATATGAATTGACTCTGTACTGCATGAAATAAATATAGGTAAAAGTAGCAAGATCACATCAGAAGAAATATTTTCTCACTAAATGAATTAGTGATCATTTCAGACAATGTAGCCTTTGTTCACATTCACCAGTATATTAATATACTAACCCACCAATAGTCTGCATGCAGGTGCAGATGCATCGAGATAAATAGTCTAAAGTGATAGCCCGAGCCTCATCCTTAAGAGCCAAAAATCAGAAGAGATGCCAAGAGACGGACATCTGTTTCAAAGAGTTGGTTTTGTATATAAAGGGATGTAATGTATGGAACGGGATCATTGTAATCTATAAAGTTTTTGAGAGATTGTAAGTTATATGGCATGTATCAGAGAGCAATGAGAGATTATAATCTGTTCAAAAGAATATCAATAAAGAAATTTATTCATGTTACCATTTTGTTTAATATTATTTCAAAATATGTCCGTTGTTGCTTCAATTTCTGCTATTAAAGTTCTGCTACGCTATTGTCTATTCTTTCAAAATTGTCATTGTACAGGTCTTGGCCTTGTGCAAGCAAAACTTAGGCTTGCACGACGTCACGCCAAGCGAGGACAAACGGTCTCACAGAGTCAGAAGCGAAGACGAAAGGACTCTGCGGAATTGGGGCATGACAAGGTTTACGATTCAAGAGCTGAGACCAGAGACATACCAGTAGAAGAGGACGAGATAGTGCCACAAGATTTCTCTTTATCATGTCATTACTTTTAGACTTGCTACTTTATTTTATTTCAGTTCAGCAAACTTGTGGTTAACTATTACTTTATTTCTCTTTTATGGGGGTTCGGGATGTCTTTTTTTGCATATTTATTATCTCATTTACTGCTGGACATTTTCTATTTTTATTTTGTTGGACTTGATTACTTCCTGGACTGTTATTCTGTATGGATATGATTAGTTATATACCTGTGGACTGTGTTATATTTTTGGGTTGTTATCATGATTTACAGCTTAAGCATTTAGCTAATGGGCTTGTTATGGGGTTTGGCCCATTGGTGACGTACTACTGACATGTATTCCTATACCTGGTGCTACATATTTTAGAACCGGGGTGTTACAACTTGCCTGTAAGTCCATAGAGGTCAGTATCCATATCCTTGGGAACTGGGCCGAAAGACATAAAGATCACTTAGTTTAAAATTATAAAATTCCTTAACTTATATCTAATCGTTTATTTAACCACTAGTCAAGCTTAACTCTATTACTAATCAACAATTTTATTTATTAACAAATTCCTTATTTATTATCTATTATTATTCTATTGGGCTTGGCCCCTATAGTCAATCCAAACAAAACTTATACCTAACAAATTATTAACTAAATACTACTTCTAATTATTCTAATTAATTTCTACATGAAGATGAGTTGGCCTGGTAGTCATATATGAACTTATTTGTAAAGTCCAGCCTATAACTCATTAATTCTAGTTTAGCCCAGTTTGCTGGTATAGTTCCTGAACCAAAACTATATCCACTTGATCCATTAGTCCAACCTAGGGACTCAGACCATGTAGGCCATTTTCAAATTTAGTCAACTCCAAACTAATTCATACTTCAAAATAAATTAATTCAAGAACCCTTGCCTGACCATTAGGCTCAAACCATTCCCGCTCGATATGCATAAAATTCGAAAACGTCCAAATCAAGGACTCTGTGTCCGAATACTGAGTCAGACACGAACTCATGTCTCATATCTCGATGTGTACTGGACACGAATCCTGTAATAGACACACAAGTGTCATCATAATGTTAACACCCGTTCCAATCAAGATCAAGAGGAGAACAGAGATATACCTGTCATATTGTACTCATAGACGGAGTCAGGAGTCCAACGATGTCAAATACAAATGTTTTCGTATCTTGATCTAACTTAATCCTTTCATAGAAAATCTATCAAACACCTTCTATGTGGGAACAAAAAATTTATAACAATTTGGGGTCAAGAAAAAAACTCAAGAATGTGAAAGAAGAATGGATCAGGACTCTCCAATTCGAAACACAAAAATTCTCTATCAAATATGTTCCCATGGAACTAAGTTGATTCAATAATAGATTGACAAAAATAATCTACGAAATAGGTCAAAGAACTCACCGAGATTTCATTGATCTAGTGAAGATGTTACCTCGAATCCGTGAGAGAGAAAGCAAAGGTTTGATGCTTATAAGGGTGACTCGTTGATGCTGCGTGGAAGTGATCAACACGTTTCGTCGTTGGCACCGGTGGAGAAGCTCCTCACAGAATGGAGCAGTCGACTATACGGTGAAGCTCGTCGGCTAGGGGTCGCCATCGACGACTTGCTGTGAGGCTATGTTCAGTAGAGGAACCACGAGTACGACGGAGGTCTGTTGGAGCTTTTCCTTGACATGTAGAGAAAGCTTGCTTTCAATACATGCCTAGTATTATTTAGTCCCATCTTAGAAAAGTACCATGAAGTGAATCTCAATATATACTTGGTGTGTTATTGAGATATGCACATGGGGTGGTGACCTTAAGGAGGGAACCATGTAGGTGATTTTACTAGAAGGTAAAGATAAGACTCCATGGTAAAGCATTAATGTTTTTTGCTCTTGGAAATTAATTTCCATTGAAGCTAAGCCCCGTATGGGGCTTAGCGACTCGGACTCGGACTAGGACTCGGACTCGGGCTCATGGGCTCATGAGACGTAATGTAGCATTTAGTTGGCATACTTGCAGTAAGTACGTCAGCATTGTCCATGGGAGCGCCCAATAGTGTGCCAGTTGGCGCGGCTTGATGGTGCTGCCAGTTGCTATACAGTTGGCGCGTAGTGCGCGTGTGCATAGTTAGAACAGCGATGCACGATTGCGCGTACTGTGCGCTTTTAGCATATGCTATGATCGTCGCTCGAACCAGTGGCTTGGATTTCTCATATCCCCCAGACGTCGCCCAGAGTTGAACTCTCTAAGGAGGACATTTACATACTTCTTAAGGGCAGCGATGTCTCCTTCTACACAGAGTTCTTCTATAAGAATATGGCTCCTATAAACGAGAAAGGCCTCAACCAGTAGCCAACTTATACAAGGCCGATCGCCAGTCGAAGTTAAGTTTGGATCTTGCATGGTAGTGAAGGATGCCAAGAAGAAGACAATAACTCTTCAGAGGAGAACTTCCCCTTTTATAGGACCGAGAATGGCCCTAAGTGCACCCCACATGGCCGACAGTCAGAATTTCTACATTAATGGGATGAACCTATGACTCAGCACGATGAGTGTCAGTCTTAGACCCTTGGAATTCTCTATATTACGGTGGCAATTAAGATGGAAGTCCTTAAAGAGCGGGTATGTCACGCCCCAGAACCAGAATACTGGAGAGCGGGAGAATGACTCAGCCAGCTACGTATTATGGGTAGATGAATACCGTATAATACGATCAATGCTGTCTAACCAGACGAGGGGGTGCATACTACATAAAAGTCTTTCTATGGTCACTTCACATCTATTGTCTCAATCATTCAATCAAGAAACAGTAATAGAGAACATATGAGATAAAGCAGTAAGGCATCCCAAACGCTCAGTCAAAATGTTCTTGATATCTGGCTTTACAAAACATAGCCAGATGATATAGCAAGTATACACAATTGTTATCAGCTGCAGTCTGACTTAATTACAATTATGTAAAAGTAAGTACAAGACAATCCGACTAACATGTCGGTGCTAAGCAGCTAAGTAAATGACAAAACGAGCGGTGAAGTAAGGAACCCACTCGAGTCCTCCTGCAATCATTCCTCTAGTATTGACCATCTTGGAGGTAGAAGTAAGCTGAGTCCTCGGGAACCGGCTCTAAATCTGGCCATGCAAAACCAGAGAGGTTAGACCTCTAATAGCAAGTACCACAAGGAAGGACGATATGAAGGATTAAACCAGTAAGTAAGAGAATATAATAATAGATCTCTGCTTGCTACAAGGATTCACATAACGTCACGACACTTCGAACCAACCTCCCAACCAAACAAGGACAGAAGTTGGCCCGTCATGTCCTGACATTCTAATCATCCCAGTTAGGTAACAGAGTAGTACAATATACAAACAAATCATCTTGAACGGCCAATCAACTCCTACGGCTTGCTATTGTGAGTCCTAAATTATCCTGGAATTATGCAATTAGGGATTCCTCAGTTCTTACTATGTGCGAGCAAGGCTAGTCTATCCAGTTAATCAATTGCGCCATGTATGAATTAGACGAGTCCCAACAGGACGCCCGTCATCAATATACAATATACAATAATAATATAAGCAGATACTGTTCCCTGTCCATGTGACAGGTTTACAGTATCTGTGGGAACCAGCCGGCCCGTCGGGTACTACTCGTCCCAAGGGGACTGCCATGTAAGAACTCGGGAATCCATTCTCTCCATGCAATTATTATTTTATTTAACTTAATAGTCCCTACGTTGAGTGAAATCCCATACCGTGGATCATGGTCATTCAAATGAGTACTTTCGTACGGGGTGCGATATGCACAACCCTACAACGATACCAGTGCGGTTAGGTTGCAGGTCTTACATAGCGTAATGCAACAATCAAATCTAATCACGGAAATCATGCCTTGACCATAAAGTACACATACTTCTTTTGTAGAAAATAAATAAGTAAACCATTAAATAAATAGATTGAAGCCTGCATGTGCATGTATGTCAATATTCAGGATCATCCAGTCGATCACAATAGTTTATAACATGAACGTGTCTCATTCATTCATTTCAATAAGACGACTAGCCAGTCTCTTAGTTCCAACTAGGAACGCATGATCGATTTAGTCAAGATAACCATCGTCATCAATGGTGACAAGGCATGAAAGCCATTTAGCATTAAATGGGTCGAGTCTATAACTCTCAAGGTCAAGTTCCAGTCTTACTAGGTATCCATCAATCAATCAAGACACAGGGCACTAATACACAATCATTAACATGCTAAGATTATCAAGTTCATGCAAAAAGGCATAAGGACATAATAGGAAAATTATCATGCCATCATTTAATGAATAAATAGAAACACCCAGGTCAAGAAGTCACGCCAACAAGTCTATGCTAAGGCCAAAAGTCATGCAAGAAGTCTATGCTAAGACTAACAAGTCACGCAAGAATCGTGCACGTAAAAAGGGGTATGCCAAGTCTAGCCTGAAGGAGTGAGCGTATAAAATAATACATGCTGGCAAGCGTGAGCGTGGAAAGAAATCTACGCACGCACTCAAAGAAGTGTGCGTAACTAAGATTCACGCACGCATGCAAGGATGTGTGCGTGACTAAAAATACACGCTGACACGTAAGAACGTGAGCGTGACTAAAATACACGCACGCAAGGATGTGTGCGTGACTAAAATACACGCACGCAAGGATGTGTGCGTGACTAAAAATACACGCACGTAAGGATATGTGCGTGACTAAAATACACGCACGCAAGGATGTGTGCGTGACTAAAAATACACGCACGCAAGGATGTGTGCGTGACTAAAAATACACGCACGCAAGGATGTGTGCGTGACTAAAATACACGCAAACACGTAAAGACGTATGCGTGACTAGGCTGATGTTTTACGCGAGCACGTAAGAACGTGTGCGTACAACATCTCCCGAACTCCAAGTCCTATGGAGCCTTAGCTCCAGTGCCAGAGAAATACACGCAAAGTTGGTGGACCAAGAACCCATGAACAACCGAAATGCACAAACTTAGATCCAGAGAAAACAAGCCAACGAAATCAAAAATGTTAAGCACTAAACTCTCTCAGGATCATGAGAGGAAGAGTAATGATCCATAAAAATGGATGAAGGAGAAGCAAGATTGCACTTGCCTTTCCTGCTGCTGGTGGGTGGAGAGTGATGAGAGGAAGAAGAAGAAGTAATGGTGAGAATGAGTAATGAAGAGAGAGAAGGAGATGGGAGCTTTAAATATGGAAGGGGTGGTAGGTGGGAGTTGGGCCGGGTTTAAGGGGGTCCAAGGGGTCGGGTTGTATTCGGATCCAACCAAGGCCCAATCCGAAAGCAAAGCAGAGAGCAGAACATAAAATGCAGAAATAAAATTGCAGGAAACTAATTATCATGAAAATTAAAGAGCAGATAATTAATTAACATGAAATTAAAGGAATTTAAATATAGGATAATACATGATAAATACTAAATAAATACACATGAGTTGTACATGTATAAAAATACGTATTCTGGAAACGGGGAGTGACATCTCTACCTACCTTAGAAAAATTCCGTCCTCAGAATTTCAAATCCAAGTAGGTAGAAATATCGGAGCTAAACTAATACAAGCAATTCTAGTGATCAAGCAATTCTAGTGAGTAAGCAATCATTTTTACCATATCAAAAGCAAGTATTATATATGCAAATCCATCAATCTACGATATCAAGCAATTCTACCCATAAGGCGATAAGCATGAAGAATTAAGACAATCAAGGTATACAGAAAGATATATACCTTGTGAGTCAAACAGGTGTGGATACCATGATCGGATATCATCCTCACGTTCCCACGTTGACTCTCCCAAGGAGTGATGACCCCAAGCAACACGGATAAGACTAATTGTTCGGTTCTTGAGTATCTTCTCTCTTCGGTCCAAAATGGATACAGGCTGTTCCTCGTAAGACAGGTTGGTACCAACAACCAGCTCAGAATGATCGAGGATATGGCTTGGGTCCGATACATACCTACGTAATTGAGATACATGAAACACGTCATGCATCTCTCGTAACGAAGGTAGGAGGGATAAACGATAAGCAACATCGCCTATCCGATCAAGGATAACGAATGGGCCCACGTACCGCGGACTCAATTTCCCGTGAACGCCAAATCTAATGACCCCACGAGTAGGTGAGATCCGCAAGAATACGTGTTCCCCAACAGAGAACTCTAACGGCCTACGATGCTGGTCCGCCCAATGACGATGCAGATCCTGCGCAACTCGAAGTCGTTCTCTAATTCCCTTAACCACTTCAACAGTCTGAATAATCATTTCCGGGCCTAACATCTTTCTCTCCCCGATATCATCCTATGCAAGCGGTGACCTGCACTTCTTACCATATAGTGCTTCAAATGGCGCCATCTGGATACTGGCCTGATAACTATTGTTATATGAGAACTCGACCAAGTGCAGGTGACTCTTCCAAGACCCTCCAAAATCTAGAGTGCAAGCTCGCAACATATCTTCTAAGGTCTGAATTGTTCTTTCTGATTGCCCATCCGTCTGCGGATGGTAAGCCGTGCTAAATCTTAACTTGGTGCCCAGACTATGATGTAAGCTCTTCCAGAAGTATGATGTAAAGCGGGTATCTCGATCCGATATAATACTGACAGGGACTCCATGCTGCCTGACTATCTGTTGCATATATAACTCTGCCAACTTTTCTGTAGATTTCCCTACTCTGAAAGGAAGAAAGTGTGCTACCTTTGTAAGTCGGTCCACTATCACCCAAATAGCGTCCTTACCGCTTGGTGATCTCGGTAAACCGGTCACAAAGTCCATTGTAATATGCTCCCATTTCCATTTCGGGATAGGAAGTGGTTGCAATAACCCAGCTGGCCTCTGTTGTTCTGCCTTCACTTGCTGACATACCAAGCAATGGGAAACAAATCTAGCTATCTCCCTCTTCATCCCGTTCCACCAGAAATGCTGCTTGATATCTTGGTACATCTTGGTCCCTCCAGGGTGAATAGAATACTGAGAACTGTGAGCTTCTGCCATAACCTCCTGTCTGAGATCTCCACTAGGCACACATAGACGTGATCCAAACCTAAGTGTACCATCTTCATGAATTCTCATCTCCTTCCTGAGTCCTGACTCACATTCTGCCCTAAGCTTCTGAATCCTTGGGTCATGTGCCTGAGCTGCCTTGATCCTGTCTACTAAGTCGGATTGAACTTGCAGACTGGTTAGAACTCCTACATCACTAGGAAGTATAACTTCGATGCCCATCTCCTGAAGGTCTTCTAAGATATGCCTCTGCGTTGTCAATATAAATGCGCTGCCTCTTCTGCTGAGAGCGTCTGCTACCACATTAGCCTTGCCTGGGTGATACTGAAGCTCCACGTCATAATCCTTAATCAACTCCAGCCATCTTCTCTGCCTCATGTTCAGTTCCTTCTGAGTAAAGATGTACTTCAGACTTTTATGGTCTGTGTACATTTCCACTCGGTCACCATATAAGTAATGCCTCCATAGCTTCAGAGCAAACACTACTGCCGCCAACTCCAAATCATGAGTTGGGTAATTCTTTTCGTGGTCCCGAAGCTGCCTAGATGCATATGCTATCACCTTCCCATGTTGCATAAGGACACATCCAAGTCCTTTACCTGACGCATCACAATATACTGTAAAACCTCCTGATCCAACTGGCAATGTAAGAATAGGTGCTGATATCAACTTCTGCTTCAAAGTCTCAAATGATGCCTGACATTCTGCCGACCAAAAAAATGGTACATCCTTCCGGGTCAAGCGGGTCATGGGTGCTGAAAGCCTTGCAAAGTCTGACACAAACCTTCTGTAATATCCTGCCAATCCCAAGAAGCTCCGCACATCTGCTACGGTCTTGGGTACTGGCCAACTCTCTACTGCTTCTACCTTCTTGGGATCTACTGCTACTCCAGCTCCTGATACGATATGACCCAAAAATGAAATATGATCCGACCAAAACTCACACTTGTTGAGCTTGGCATACAACTGGTTCTCTCTCAGAACCTGCAACACTTTCCTGAGGTGGTCTTCATGCTCCTCTTCACTAGCAGAGTATACGAGAATGTCGTCAAGAAATACAACGACAAACTGGTCTAAGTATGGCATAAAGATGCGGTTCATCAAATCCATGAATATAGCTGGAGCATTGGTCAAACCAAACGGCATTACTAAGAATTCGTAATGCCCATACTTCGACCTGAATGCTGTCTTGGGAATATCTTCCTTCCGAACCCTCACCTGATGATACCCTAAACGAAGATCTATCTTGGAGAAAACTCTAGCCTTGCTCAACTGATCAAATAAGTCGTCGATCCTGGGTAATGGGTACTTGTTCTTTACTGTTGCCGCGTTAAGCTTCCTGTAGTTAATGCACAATCTGGATGACCCATCCTTCTTTCCCACAAGTACCACTGGTGTTGCCCATGGTGATACGCTAGCTTAGATGAACTTCTTCTCCTTTAGTTCCTCTATGTGCTGATATACCTTGGCCTGCTCTGAATCCGCCATTATATAAACCCGATCTGATATCGGTTTAGTTCCTGGTGCCAATTCTATACTGAACTCAATATCTCTAACTAGTGGTAGACCTGGAAGTTCTTCAGGAAATACGTCCAGAAATTCTTCAACTACCTTCGGAATCTGAACTTCTTCCATTGCCGTTACTACTTCCTGCTCTTGTTGAGTTGCCTTTGATCTGACTAAGGTGAACCTCTTCATGCCTGGAATATCAAAAGATACACTCCCCCCTACGACAATCTATTGTCGCATGACTGTCTTTCAGCCAGTCCATGCCTAAGATAACGTCGAAATTTCCAACAGAAAATTCTATCAACCGGGCGGATAAGGAATGCCCGCAAACTACAACGCTACACGCTAAAATAACTCTACTAACTCCTACGAGCCCATTACCAGTGAGTATATTCAACCTCCCTGGCAATGCCTCGAACTCCATTCCTAGTCGTGTCGTAAATTGTGCAGATATAAATGAATGAGATGCTCCCGAATCAAACAATGCTACTACGGGATATGAGGCGACGAGAATGTTACCTGCCACAACATCTCCCGATGCCAATGCCTCCTCCAAGGACAGAGTGAATGCTTGCCCTCGACCTCCTTGATGATTTCCATGCTGCGACCTAGCCTGATGCTGCTGCTGGCCCCTTCCTTGATGATGCTGGGGTGGTCTATACTGGTGTTGCTGCATCGGCGGTCCCTGCTGCCAAAACATCTGAGCCTGCTGCACTAACGGACGCTATGCCAACGGCCTTACTGCCACCACTGGTCCTCGATACTGGCCTGCCCCTGGTGCTGGCAGAGCAGGAAACTGCTGCCCTGGTCCTCCTGACCTCGAATTCATGGGACATGTGGTAACCCGATGGTCTGGATTTCCATATATCAGACAGTCCATTCAATGTCCGACACACATCTCGAGTGTGTCCCATCTTCCCACAATAAGTGCAGCCCGCCGGGGGTTGCTGGTTCTTCCTCTGTTGCTGTTGCTGCTGCTGCCTGGGTGGTGCTGGTCCTCGTATCGCCACATCGTGGATACGAATGCCAGTGGATGGTGCTGTTGTTCGGGGCGCTGCCCCCCTCCTCCTTCAATCTGACTGTGGGTTCTCTTCTGACCCCCAGTCCTTGTCGCAAGCCTCTGAATGGTTATCTCATGCCTTCGAGTTGCCGTCAATACTTTATCAAAAGTTTGGTAATTGTGCCCCTCTATTAATTGCAAGAGTTCAAGATGAAACCCTTGTTGAAACCTCATGGCCCTATGGCTCTCTGTTGCTACCATCTCTGGGGCGAATCTACTCAATCTGCAGAACTCCGCTGCATAAGCATATACAGTCTTGCCGGCCTGCCTGAGGTTGATAAACTTTTGTTGTAGCTCAAACCGTGCCACAACTCCATAGTACTTAGTCTTGAATCTTGCAGTGAAATCGTCCCAAGCCACAGGACGCCTGATGCCCACTTCCTCTGATTCCCACCAATCACGTGCGAGATCCTGAAGTAACAACTTCACTAGATCCACACATTCTTCTACCGGTACCTTAGCTGCTGTCAGAATAGCCTCCATGTCCTTAAGCCATGCATCTGCTGAGATGGTATCCTCCGTGCCCTCGAAATGGTGGGGGTTATACTTGCAAAACCTGGCTGATGCTCCTGAATCAGTCCTCACTCCTCTTTTCAAAGCCGTCTGCAATCCTTGATTGAGCAACACATTCTGCTCTTGTAGCTAAGTAGCCATCATTCCTCTCATGATCTCCAGAAGGGCTGGTGTGTCCACTTCCACAGGGGTAGGTGGAACTATGGGCGGTGTTGGAACTTCCGGATACTGCGGTTCTACTATCACTTCTTCCTGGATAGTCTCTTGAGGTGAGACTGGCCCTTGTTGCTGACCAACCTGGTCAGGTTGTCCATGTTGCCCTTGTTGTTGCTGCCCAGCTCTGACCGATACGGACGAAGTGCCCCTAAGAAAAAGGACAAGAGAACAATCAAACGACCGGACATGAAGGATCAATGAAGTCAAAGGATACCGGAATGTCAAGCTAGAATCGAGAATAACGAATCAGGAGATCAAAGGAAAACATGTGTGATTGAGACATTCTATAAATCAAAATATCCCACAAGTCTGAAATCAGACCTGTATGGGCCACCACTAAAACCTTGTCACGCCCCAGAACCAGAATACTGGAGAGCGGGGGAAGGACTCAGCCAGCTACGTATTACGGGTAGATGAATACCGTATAATACGATCAATGCTGTCTAACCAGACGAGGGTGTGCATACTACATAAAAGTCTTTTTATGGTCACTTCACATCTATTGTCTCAATCATTCAATCAAGAAACAGTAATAGAGAACATATGAGATAAAGTAGTAAGGCGTCCCAAACGCTCAGTCAAAATGTTCTTGATATCTGGCTTTACAAAACATAGCCATATGATATAGCAAGTATACACAATTGTTATCAGCTGCAGTCTGACTTAATTACAATTATGTAAAAGTAAGTACAAGACAATCCGACTAACATGTCGGTGCCAAGCGGCTAAGTAAATGACAAAACGAGCGGTGAAGTAAGGAACCCACTCGAGTCCTCCTGCAATCATTCCTCTAGTATTGACCATCTTGGAGGTAGAAGTAAGCTGAGTCCTCGGGAACCGTCTCTAAATCTGGCCATGCAAAACCAGAGAGGTTAGACCTCTAATAGCAAGTACCACAAGGAAGGACGATATGAAAGATTAAACCAGTAAGTAAGAGAATATAATAATAGATCTCTGCTTGCTACTAGGATTCACATAACGTCACGACACTTCGAACCAACCTCCCAACCAAACAAGGACAGAAGTTGGCCCGTCATGTCCTGACATTCTGATCATCCCAGTTAGGTAACAGAGTAGTACAGTACACAAACAAATCATCTTGAACGGCCAATCAACTCCTACGGCTTGCTATTGTGAGTCCCAAGTTATCCTGGAATTATGCAATTAGGGATTCCTCAGTTCTTACTATGTACGAGCAAGGCTAGTCTGTCCAGTTAATCAATTACGCCATGCATGAATTAGACGAGTCCCAGCAGGACGCCCGTCATCAATATATAATATAAAATAATAATATAAGCAGATACTGTTTCCTGCCCGTGTGGCAGGTTTACAGTATCTGTAGGAACCAGCCGGCCCGTCGGGTACTACTCGTCCCAAGGGGGCTGCCATGTAAGAACTCGGGAATCCATTCTCTCCATGCAATCATTATTTTATTTAACTTAATAGTCTCTACGTTGAGTGAAATCCTATGCCGTGGATCATGGTCATTCAAATGAGTACTTTCGTACGGGGTACGATATGCACAACCCTACAACGATACCAGTGCGGTTAGGTTGCAGGCCTTACATAGCGTAATGCAACAATCAAATCTAACCACGATAATTATGCCTTGACCATAAAGTACACATGCTTCTTTTGTAGAAAATAAATAAGTAAACCATTAAATAAATAGATTGAAGCCTGCATGTGCATGTATGTCAATATTCGGGATCAGCCAGTCGATCACAATAGTTTATAACATGAACGTGTCTCATTCATTCATTTCAATAAGACGACTAGCCAGTCTCTTAGTTCCAACTAGGAACGCATGATCAATTTAGTCAAGATAACCATCGTCATCAATGGTGACAAGGCATGAAAGCCATTTAGCATTAAATGGGTCGAGTCTATAACTCTCAAGGTCAAGTTCCAGTCTTACTAGGTATCCATCAATCAATCAAGACACAGGGCACTAATACACAATCATTAACATGCTAAGATTATCAAGTTCATGCAAAAAGGCATAAGGACATAATAGGAAAATTATCATGCCATCATTTAATGAATAAATAGAAATACCCAGGTCAAGAAGTCACGCCAACAAGTCTATGCTAAGGCCAAAAGTCATGCAAGAAGTCTATGCTAAGACTAACAAGTCACGCAAGAATCGTGCACGTAAAAAGGGGTATGCCAAGTCTAGCCTTTGATTTAGAAACCAGTGTCTTCACTCTAGAGGCGCAGCTACCTGCATGCGCCAACCCAGACACACAAGGGTGTTATACCCTTTCCTCCAAAGCCAACGCCTTCAAAGTTCAAAGGCACAGCTGTAGAAGCATAGAAAATAATAGTGATTCTTATGCGGCTCAAAATCCTTGGGAGCTTCATGCGGCTCAGAAAGCTTCATGCGGCTCAGAAAGCTTCATGCGGCTCAGAATGCTCTCTGCGGCCTTATGCAGTTCAAAAAAATCTGCCTATACAGCTGGCCATTATTATTCTGGCATAAAGGCGACAGCTCTGACAGAAATGATGGCTCTGACATAAAGACGAGACGTGACATGCTCCTAAAAAGACGAGAAAATTTCCATGATATCTGGCACAGTTCACAAATTCCAAAGAAAGTTCTTTATGCGGATCGCCCATACGACCTTCATGCGGCTCAGTCATGAGACCACTCTCATGCGGCTCGGACATAAGACAACTCTTATGCGGCTCGAACATGAGACAACTCTCATGCGGCTCTATCATAAAGCTGCTCTAATGCGGCTCGGTCATGAGACAACTCTCATGCGGCTCAGTTATGAGACGTCCTTCATGCGACCCGATCATGAGACACTCTTCATGCGGCTTGGGGACAGTCCTTCATGCAGCCCAGCCAGGATGCATCATTCATGCGGCTCGCCACATAGTAGCAGTTGAGACACGTGGCAAAAATTTACCAAGTCATTAACAGTTCAGATTTCATGCAACAAACAGATCATGATCAATCTTAACCAATCCCTAACTGCCCACTTCTCGAGGCACAGTTACAAGGATATGGTCCAAAATTAGCCACGTGGCTGTACACCCCCATTACTCATAAATTCCTATAAATAGCAAGGTGCTATTCCCTTGTACACAGACAAAGATACACAGAGACATACAGAGAGAGAGCATTTCTTCGCCGGAGCCGAGGTTGCGTTCGATTGTCCAAGGAGTAAGGCAAAGTTGATAGCACTTTCCCGAGCCTCTACCGTTACCCCCCAGAATCAAAACTAAACAATTGTACTTAGATTGTTTTTTTTAGGTTTTGTTCCTAGGCTCTCTTTTGTACAAGCGAGTTTGTAATTGTGAGTTAAAGTTCAGTTCTCCTTTAAAACTGTTCTGTTCTACGATAATCAATGGCAAATACGATGGCGACTCTGTTGGGGACCAACTTCTCCACTGCTGAGAAGTTGGTGACGCAATCGGACGCAGCTAAATTTGGCTCCACGTAATATATGCTGGCTGTTCGCTTCGACCAGCAAGCGTTTGAAGAGATGTTCTCTGAGGGGAGCGCTAGCCCGATCCAGAAGCGAGCCAGCGCAAAGAAGGCCCGCAGGGAGTGGAGGCCCAAAACCGTTGCTCCTCCCCAAGCTCTGGAAGAAGTGTTCTCTGCTGCCCAAGACGGCGAAGGAGACTCACATGTGGCCCCACTTTAGGCCGCAGAGGACCCTGCCGTCCCCAAGTTTGGTAAAGGAAAACACTACGATGCTGGACTCGCAGGAGCAAATGGAAACTCTATGCGGTCCAAAACAAAGCCGTATAAGGGTGCCGGCCGCATGAAGAAGGCTCATACGGCCACCAATCCCAGCCGAAGGCAGAAGGCTCATGCGACCATCAATTCCAGCCGTATGCAGAAGGCTCATGCGGCCACCAATCTCACCCGTATGCAGAATACCTATGCGGCCAACAATTCCAGCCACAGAAAAATGGCCAATGCGGCACCCAATCCCAGCCGCTGGCCATCTGCCCTATACGGCTCGAGTTCAGTCTTCGACCGCCTCTCATGTGGTCCTGACATCAGATGCTCCAATGAGGATGTGCCAGACTCTGTGCGGTACAGTTTGGACTCTTCCTACTACGCGCCTTTGGGTGCTAGGATGAAGAAGTCTCGGACAGCGTGGGCTCATCGAGCTCAGTCAGCTGTCCTAACCTCTGACCACCAGAGAGTCCCGCTAACTGTAATGCGGGCCTCTGATGGAAAGTTGTACAGAACCGCCCGTGCCCAGCCCCCGGCGGCAAACGGACAGGGTGGTCCCTAAGAGTCTCCCAACAATGATCGAGGGCATGTGCTTTTACTAGCCCCGCATCAGGAAACAAACATGATACCAATACGCTCGTGTGCTCGGGACTCCCGGGCCCACAAAACGAGTGTAAAGGTTGCTCGAGATGCACTTGACTTGCGTGATGTGATCCTTCACAAGCATAAGGAAAGGAAAGAAACCTTGGTGTACGGAGAGTCCTTCCATGGATATCACTACACTCAAGTCATTATCAACTGCTGCTGCAACAAAACAGCAGTACAAGAGGACCGGCAGTCCGTCTTCTAACGACTGCAGCAGCCAGGACCGGTCCTAGAACAAAGCTCGGGAGACGAGGTGCTTCCTTTCGCTTCTTGTAACTCTGCCCGAAAGGTCCCTACCGGCAAGGGAGGGAGGAAAATAAATGTGTCTAGCCCGACAATCTCAACCAGCGCAGCCAAGAAACTCTAAATAAGCGGTTGTCCACAACCGTCACAGGAGGAGCTTATCAAGGTACCTGTTCAAAGACAAAATCTTCAACACTTGGAGATTCGTCATCGTCATCTCTAGGGGTAGTTGAAGCTGGGGGTAGTTAAAGCTGGGGGTAGCACTCCTCGAAACATCCACGACAATCCGATGTTCCAAGAAGAAGAACCAGGTAAAATAATCCTCCCAACAGATATCGCAAATTCTGACGTCCCTGAAGACGTCCACAAGTGCCAAGATGAGGCAACCTCCTATGCAGGGGGTAGCACTTTCTCCGAGTCCGAACCTAAGGAGAACATTTCCACATATCCCGACGACTTCTCTATTCGAGGGTATGATTCGGAGAGCACGCCTTCTACAGTTCCTTCCACTGCTTCTCATGTGAGAACAGTGTTCATGACTGAGAATGACCAACGGTCCCAGTGATCGACAATGCCTCGACACTCTTGGGGCCATACTTTATACCTTGGTTAAGTCAGTGGACGAGATCAAGGTGGCTCTACCGGCTCTCCAAGGAAGGACACCTGGCCAAACAAGCTTGGGTCCAGCCGTCAATGCGGACTCAAACACAACCGTACCAACCCCAGGTGACAATCCACCCAGAATGTCGGCTCCCAATGCTGCAGAAGAGGCCAGGGAAGCGAGAAGAGAAGTCCAGGAGCTCCGAACAATGTTCCATGCCCGAGAAACCACTCAGGACCTAAAGATACGACAGCCGTATCCCGCTACATAGAGAGATGTCCCCTTCCCTCCTCGATACAAACCATTCAACATCAATCCTTATGATGGAAAGACATCTGCGAGCCGATACATGACATACTTTTAGGTCACAACAGACCATCTGTCGCATGATGACGCCATCCTCACGAGGTTGTTCATTAGGGCATTAGAGGGGGTCACATTCGACTGGTACCGCAACCTGCCGGATAACTGCATCCATTCCTTTACCGGCTTCAAACATATGTTCTTGGAGAGGTTCTACGAGGTGGGACAAGATGTGACAATGTCAACCCTCATTGACGTTGTTCAAGGAGAGAAGGAGCTGACAAGGAATTACATTGAGCAATTTTGCCAAACTGCGATGAAGTTGCCCTCCGGTAATCTGGACTCTTCTTTGATTAAAATTTGCCAGAGGAGGCTGCTCCCCATAATTAGCCTCTGGATAGACGAAAGTCAATTTAAAGACTGGAAGACCTTCATCATCAGCGCCACTAGCGCAGAAGCCAAATTGAAGAAGGCTCGTCAATTGGGATTGCATATCTCGGATGGAGAAGATAAGGGCAAACGCCCTAACACCAACAACAGCAACGGCGATAATTCCTCTAACAACCGAGACACCAAGGGCAAGCAGGCTATAGTGGCCGGCACAGCCCAGAAACCTGAACCAAAGCAGGCAGAGAAGCAGTGGCCTCAGGTGACTTACTCCTTCGAAGATAGCCATGTCAAGCCCATCTTTGACATGCTCTTGCAAGGTGATAGAATTCAGCTTCCTCCGCCGAGACGTGAACCTCGACCTGAAGAGATGGAGAGCCCAAAGTACTGTCACTACCACCGCTATGTCCACTACGCTACTCAAGAATGCTTCCAATCGAAGCGGTACATCCAGAACCTTATCGATTCCAAGGCTCTGGCCATTGATTTCGAGGAGGTAATCGTGGCTGCCAACATGGTGTCGGTCCAATTCGGTAGCTTTCCTCCAACGAGGACTCAAGATAGCGTAGTATCCATCCCTCGGGCAACAATGGAGGTCACTAACCTTCCACCTCCGCGAGACCAGACGATAGGGCTGGTGCCCCTCACCACGTCAAGAGGGAAGGTCATGTGGGTCCACCCGAACTTGGTGCCTGAAGTAACTCAGTCAGCACCATCCCCTACCGGCAAGAAAAAGGGTAGGAAGACTAAGTCCTGCCACACAATTTTAGCCAATATCGAAGAAGCGATAGCTGTTGTTACCCGGTCCGATGCACAAACTCAACCCATGTCGGGTAACTCGGTTGAAGAATGTCAGCCGACCGCTACTGATGCCCCCAAAACCTTTTCAGCCTCCGCCGGCCGATAAGCCTAAGCCAAAGGAGACCTATTTTGACAAACTGCTCCGCAAAGACGCACCACAAGGGCTGGAGAGGCCAAACAATTTTGACATTCTGGCACAATTGGCCAACACACCAGCCAAATTGTCATTATATAAGCTCTTGAGGCTCTCCAGGGATGTTCGTGTCGCACTGAGCGAAGCACTCCAGAATGCCGACGCATATTTGGCTCAGGTCAAGCTTACAGGGGAGAGCTCGCCAGCGGATCTCCAGGACAGTGCTTGTACAGGTGCAATGCCCAACATTGTGTTCACTCCGCAGGATATGCTCATCAAAACCAACCTGCACGATCGCCCTCTGTATTACACTTGATACGTCGACGACATCAAGGTGGATCGGATGTATATTGATCCTGGTTCTTCGATAAGCATTATTCCGAAGAGCTTGCTTCACCTCTTGTGCATCTTTATGCACCGGATAACACCTACCAGCACCGCCATCAGCGGTTTCAATTCAGGAAGAAGCTACCTTATTGGGAAGATTCGCCTAAAATGCTAAATTGGCGACCTTCAGTCGGAAGTGACTTGCTATGTTATAGACGCAGATACGTCCTACAATATTCTCCTGGGGCGTCCGTGGATACACGATTATATGATCGTGCCTTCCATATTGTACCAGTGCTTCAAATATGTCGATAAACATGGCTTCGTAAATACGAAATTTGCCGACATTGATCCCTTCAAAGGGGTTGAATCCAACTATTCGGATTCCTGTCTGTACGAGAAATCAAAAAGGCACTTGATCAAAGAGGATGCTCAAGAGCAGATAGAGGCTACAATGGGATCAGAAGAACCTCTGAAGATCCATCTCCAGCCCCGTAAACCAGGCATAACTGCACCTCTTGTAGCCACTCTGCGTAAACAAGCAACTAGTCTCCCGGTGCTCACTGCACAAAAGGAGCAGATGGTTATCCGACTGCCAAGGTCTGGTCAAGGGCCGAGATCCACTGTGGAGCCACTGACAATCAGACTGCCAAGGGCCAGCCAACAACAAAAAGAAGAGATCAATTCTTCTATTAAGCCGATGGTCATTCATCTGCCCAAGACAAGTCAACAACCAAGCGCTAAGCCAGGGACTGCTAGTGAGCCAACGACTCCACGTCCAGCACCAAGCGCTAAGCCAGGGACCGCTAGTGCGCCAACGACCCCACGTTCAGCACCACCAGTGGGACCCTTGACAATCAAGCTGCCCAGGTCATCCTCCCAATCTTCATTAATACAGGGGGTGGCTGAAGAGGAGTTAGAGCTAGCCAAGTATGTGGCTGCACATACTGATGTTCCTTATGCTGATGATGTAATCCTACTAGAAAAGATATATTATTTAATCAAAAAAGGGCTATCTTTAAACTACCTCAAGCTTAACAAGCTTCGTATAATGTACGCTATGGAACACGGTATAGGCACCAACTTACACACACAAGTAACGAATGTCTATACCACGAACCAACTTACTCCCGTAGAGGGCACTTGCTTCATAGTCCCGGGAGAGGACCATCCAATCATCTTCGGCCGAAAGAACAGTCAACAGTCCTTCAGGCCAGAAGAAGTCGATCTCGGACCCGACACCGGAAGACTGCCCCTTTATCTGTATAGCTTCCGATCCAAGTACCTCATACAAAAATAGGGGTATGATATGGACACTACACCAGGCTTGAACTACGGCATCGGCCGGCGATTACCTTTGCAATTGTCAGTCCCGGCTGGAAAACCATGGGATTATTACAACACGACCAGACGTGGTCTAGGCTATGTTACACCTGCAAAAACTCATGAAAGCTCGAATGAGGAATGTGAGTGCCAATCACACTCAACCGGATCGCCTACTTCTGATTCGGATGACAGCATCGGAGATGTACGCAGGTAAACTTGGTCTGTCAATATGGCGTTTGCTGACGCCTATGAAGAAGACGAAGACGTACCTGAACTTCTTGAGTTAGAGCCTTGGGTACAACAGCTAGATGCACAGTGGGAGAAGCATTTCGAACGAAGAGATCCTCCTACAGAAGATGAGGTCAACCAAGTTGACCCCGACGATGAATCCTCTCCAAAGCCAATCTTCGTCAGCAAAAGCCTGACAGACGAAGAGTGGAAGTTGCTTGTGCAACTCGTCAGAGAGTATATTGACATGTTTGCCTGGAGCTATGAAGACATACAAGGGCTAAACCCTGAGGTTGCACTCCATAAGCTCAACATTCGTCCGGACGCAAAGCCGGTCAAGCAACAGCAACAATGGTTCCGCCCAGACATCATGAACTCTATCGAAGCTGAGGTCAACAAACTAATAGCCGACGACTTTATTCGTGAGGAACAACATCCAGACTGGGAGGCCAATATAGTACCGGTCCTCAAGAAGAATAGGAAGATCAAAATTTGCAGCGACTTCCAAAATTTGAACGAAGCATGTTCTAAGGTTGAGTTCCCTCTTCCTATTACGGACATAATGATTGACAACACATGTGGCTTTCAGCACATGTCGTTCATGGATGGCTTCTCAGGATACAACCAAATCAAGATGTTTCCTGACGACGAAAAGTATACATCATTTCGAACGCCAATAGGTGTGTACTGCTACACAGTCATGCCCTTCGGTTTAAAGAATGCTGGCACAACATATCAACGAGCCATGAGTATCATCTTCAGAGATCACCTGCGTAAGATCGTGGAGTGTTACGTCGATGACATCGCCGTTAAAAGCCGCTCTAAGGAAGATCATCTGCACGATTTGAGGATAGTATTCGACCTGATGCGAGCACACAACTTGAAAATAAATCCCACCAAATCCTTCTTGGGCGTATCTAGCGGAAAATTCTTGGGTTTTATCATTACCGCCCAGGGAATCCATATAGACCCTGAGAAGATGATGGCAATCATGGAGATGGGTCCTCCGAGAAATCTTCGAGAACTCAGAGGCCTTCAAGGAAGGCTAGCTTATATCAGGAGGTTTATCTTTAACCTCTCCGGGCGATGCCAACCGTTCACATACCTCATGAAGAAAGGCGTCTTCTTTGTATGGGATGAGGAGTGCCAACGTGCCTTTGACAACATAAAAGAATATCTGTCAAACCCTCCAGTCCTGGTGGCCCCGGTTGCTGGAAAGCCATTTTTGCTCTATGTACGAGCGATGGAGCATTCCCTCGGTGTTCTACTAGCACAAAACAAGGATACGGGGCATGAACAAGCTATCTATTATCTCAGCCAAATGATGATAGGGCCTGAGCATAGATACACCGTCGTGGAAAAGGAATGTCTCGCTTTGGTGTTCGCTATTCAGAAGACGCGACACTATGTTACAGGACAGACCATCCATGTCATATCATGAGTTAACCCTCTTAGGGTCCTCATGACCAAATCAGGCACACTCAGCTCTCGCCTTGCTACCTGGGCGATATTATTGTCTCCCTACCACATGATCTTCGTCCCGCAAAAGGCTGTTAAAAGTCAAGCTCTGACAGATTTTTTAGCGGCCCATACAGGTTCGAAGTCAACCAGAATATATGAAGAGATCCCAGACGTAGTCGCCAATTCAAATATGGCTTCCCATGATACAGTTTGGCAAATGTTCTTCGATAGTGCTTTAAGAACCGGTCCCAAGGACAACATCGTCGTTGGGGTCGGAGTGGTACTGATTTCTCCCTCTGGCTTGGTGATCAATCGGGCATACTCACTCACGGAACCTTGTTCAAACAACATGGCCGAGTACAACACCTTGGTCATCGGCCTCCGACTTGCTAAGGAACTGGGGGTAGAGTACCTAGAAGCATATGGAGATTCACAGTTAATAGTCAATCAGATCCGGGGTTCACATGAAGTTTGTCATGAAGAATGGTCCCCTATCATCAGATAGCAATCGCCATCATCACATCCTGAGAGGGTTCTTTATAGAACATGTTCCAAGACTCCGGAATATTGAAGCCGATGCCCTAGCAGGACTTACCGCTTCTCTGGCGGTTCCAAATCATATTCATCATTTAGTGGACGTAATAGGCCATGAATTGGTTTATCCTAAGAACAACGTGCAATTTGCTGTGAGTTATTCTGCCCTGGCAGTCGACGAAACATAGGACTAGAGACTTCTGTTTATTGACTTTGCAGTCTACGGCATCTTGCCGGAGAACCCGAAAGAAGCCACTTCTATCAGAAGACATTCTCTCAGATTCTTCTACGATGCAGAGACAAAAATGATGTATCGGCGATCCTATGATGGGTTGCTGCTCCGGTGTTTGTCAAATACAGAAGCCAAAGAAGCTGTACATGAAGCTTACGATGACATTTGTGGGGCCCATCAACCTGGCCCGAAATTACAAGACCGCCTTCGCCGGATGGGCTATTACTGGCCTACGATGGTAGCAGATGAGATAGACTATGCAAGAAAATGTAAAGCTTGTCAAGTCCACGCAGATTTCATACACCAACCATCCGAATTCTTACATCCGACGGTGGTATCCTGGCCATTCGAGGCATGGAGAATGGATATCATTGGTCCAATCACCCCACCTCCGTCCAGAGGACACCATTTCATACTTGCAATTATAGACTACTTCTCCAAATAGGCGGAAGCTGTTCCGCTTGCAGAAGTGAAGACATCAAAAGTGATCAGCTTTGTCAAGCACACGTCATCTATCGCTTTGGACTGCCTCGAAGGATCATCCACGACAATGGTCCGTAGTTCACAAGCCATGCCTTCTATCGGTTTTGCGAAAAACATCGAATCCTGAATGTTGCTTCAATACCGTACAACCCGACGGCTAACAGTCTGGCTGAAGCATTCAACAAAACTATAATCAAGCTTCTCAAGAAGTTCGTGTCCTCAAATAAATGCGATTGGAATAAAAAGCTTGGCGAATGCTTATGGGCGTACCGTACTATAGTTCGGACAGCCACTGGGAACACACCATTCTCTCTGGTATATGGAAGTGAGGCAGTTCTCCCATTGGAGACTCAAAACCTCTCGCTCCGTGTCGCCCTCACTTACCGATTGACGACGGATGATAATTACCCTCGTCGGCTACAAAAGTTGGAGGTCTTAGATGAAAAGCGCCTGCTAGCTCAACAACGAATCGAGCTTTATCAAGCCCGCATCTCTGGAGCCTACAACAAGAAGGTCAAGCTGAGAACATTTCAAGTAGGCAATCTCGTCTTGGCAGTTCGGAGGCCGATGGTTATGACTCACAAAACCGCCGACAAGTTCCAGCCAAAGTGGGAAGGCCTATTTATCATCGAGGTTGTATTCTCCAATGGTGCATACCGTCTCGCGAAGCAAAATAGAGATTTTCTCATGATGCCCATCAACGGCAAGTTTCTGAAGAAATATTATGTCTAAACGACATCCGCCGAATCAACCGGATTGTTGAGTTATGTACCCTTAAGTACCGCTGAACTTACACTCTGGTCATTCCAAATGAATCCATATCGCAGCTTCTAGGTAGTGAGTCATATATAATCATACCTCTAAACTTTCTCCCTAAAAGAGCATCTTCCTCATAATCTATTACCCGTGCTTTCAGCACATAAAAAGGGGTAACAGGTCCACAAAATTTCAGAAACAACCCCGTCGATGTCACCTCTGAGTTGTTTCTCTTCCATCACAAACAAATCACCCCTTACATAGAACTTCCACGTCCATATTACCTCTGAGTTGTTCTATGTACCCTTTGTTGAGTCCACTCCTACCAAGTCCTTATTACCTCTGAGTAGGAAGACTCCGTAGTAAAACTCTTATATTTACCACGTCCTCTTACCTCTGAGTAAGTATGTTGGTTTTCTCTCGACTTATTATCCATACCCAAAACCAGGGTACGCCAAGGATAATAGGCCCACAAATGTCCACAGTTGACCACAAATGTCCACAGTTGACCACAAATGTCAGCAGCTGACCACAAATGCTGTACTCGGTCCTTTAGTACATGTGCCTCTTTTTCACCATCACATGCCTCTGGAACCCAGCTGTTCCATGGCATTCTTTCGCCCAGAACCAAGAACTTCCATGCCCGCCTTACCACGAAGTTGTTCTATGTATCTCTATCAAACTTATTATCCATACCTAAAACCAAGGTATACCAAGGGTAATAGATCCACAGAAAGTCTCCAGTGGGGCAAATACCATAATACCAAAGAAACGGTACAAGCACAACAGATAAAGGATGATGTAAACATAGTCATTCATTTAAAATCAAGAGTACTACATTTTTTGGGACCACGTCCCTGTTAAAAAATGGAGGAACATAATAATAAAAGAAAGAAAAAAAAAAGTCGATCATGGTTCGATGACACACAATTTTCTGAGCCGGTCCCTCAATTTGGTCGTTGAACGCTCAATCCTCAGCTTGGCTCGATGCTCAGCCTCCTGAGCCAACCTCTCCGCATCCTCCAGATGCTCATGTGCCTGCCAACCGTCTTTAAGTTTCTTCAGGACACGCTCCAAGTCATCAGAGGTTCGGGTGATCTGGTCGGTCTTTCGGAGAATTAGCTCATTATCTTTGCGGGAAGCCTGGTGCTCAGACTCTAAAGAAGCCAATTTCCTCTGAAGCTGGAGGATCTGCTCGTTCGTGTCGGCTATTCCGCGAGAGGCGGCCTCTTTTCGAGCGATACAATCCTCTTCTCTGCGGCTTAGTTCATCGTACTTCAGAGATAGATCCCGAAGGTCCTTCACTAGAGCAGGTTTGGACGTATCCTGTACCATCTTTACCTTTTCCTTGGCTGTTATAAGGAAGGCACGCTCCTGATCTATTGCTAAAGACGGATCGACTTGCCGCAGTCCTTGAAACCGAGCCACCAGCTGATCAGCTTCCACTAATTTAGGCTCCAGGAGCTCGACCATCCCTGTCCCGCCAGGGAGTGTTCTAAGGAGTTCAATCTGACCCCGAGCACTGTTTGCCATTGATTGTAAAAGTACAGAACAATTTATATAGGAGAACTGAACTTAGACTCACAATACAAACTCGCTTGTACAAAGAAAGCCTAGGGACGAAAACTTAGGTATAATAATCTAAGTACAATTGTTTATTTTAGATTCTGGGGGATGACGATAGAGGCTCGGGAAAGCGACGGCAGCTCTGCCTTACTCCTTGGACGATCGAACGTAGCCTTGGCTCCGGAGAAGAACTGCTTGGCGTTGATGAAGAAATGCTCTCCTTGTTCTCTCTGTATATGCTCCTCTGTCCTTTCTCTGGATCGATCTCTATATATTCTCTCTCCGATTTTCGGAATCATTTACAAGGGAATGGCACCTTGCTATTTATAAGAGTGGGGGGCATCATTAGGGTTTGCAATGATTGCCCATTGTTAAAAGTCGGCGGCCTTTTGATTAATCATACTGGGCCATTAATCTTGAATGTAATGAATCTAGGTCATTAATGTAGATTGCGCCGAATCCTATGAGTAATTAATGCTGATTGCAACAAATCTGCATCATGATGATCCGCAAATCTGAACGAATAATTCTGAATCATTCTTTGCCACGTGTCCCCGCTGTTTGTTATGGCTATCGAGATTTGACTCAATCTTGAGATTACTTTGATTGCAGTAGATCTGAATTGTTGAGATATGATCGGCTCTTGACACGTGTCCTGCCATGTATCCCAACTCTTATGCTCATGAGCCACATGAAAGTCATCACACTCAAACTGTATAAGAGTCGTCGTGCCTGGACCGCATGAGTCTCCATACTCGAACCGCATGAATCATCATACTCGAGCTGCATGAGCGTCGTCATGACCGATCCGCATGAAGAGTCATCATGGCAGAGCCGCATATGAGTGGGCCGCATGAGGATGAACGGCCGCATAAAGATGGGCAGCCGCATAAAGGATGCAGCCGCATCAAGATGGGTGGCCGCATGAAGTGGACGATCGCATAAAGTGGGCGGCCGCATAAATACAGCAGCCGTATGCCTCGTGACTCGATGGATTCTGCTAGCTGTGAAGAGATTTTCTCCTCTTCCCTAGGAACACGCCTTTATGTCAATCATTATTGTGCCTTTATGTCAGAGCTGTCATTTGTCAGAGCTGTCAGCCGTCAGGGCATTAAATGCAGCCAAAGATGAAAGGAAGAGCTGTTGAAGGCCACGTGGCTCTGGGCCGCATGGAACTATCCGAGCCGCATAGACTCTTGAGCCGCATGGACCCCTGAGCCGCATGGGCTCTCTGAGCCGCATGGAGATCCTTGGCCGCATAGACCTTTCTTTATTCTTTTCCAAGCTAATACAAGACCTCCTTCAAAGTTTTCAATTTGCAAAAATTGAAATACTTTGAATAAGAAGCATGTCTATGTATAAACGTCTCTGGCTGCATAGGATGTTCTGACCGCATGGACGTCCCAGCCATATGGCCTCCTCAGCCGCCTGACCATCTGAGCCGTATTGACCAACCAGCCGCATGGACTGTCTGGCCGTATAGGTTGTCTGGCCGCATAGGCTGTCTAGCCGCATGGGCTCCTTGACACGTCATCCTGCCACGTGTGTAAATCTTTTTTCATTAATTGCCTTTGATTTGCTGTCAGATTTTGAAGCCACTTTTCGGGGCAGGATCCCAAGAGTTTGATCTTTATTTAGTCGGTTCGTCTTGATAATCCGAAGAGTTGGTTTTCATGCTGCACGCGGATCGAAGCATCGGTCTATGGGCTCCGTCTATAGATAGAAGTGTGTTTGGAACGAAGAGACTTCTTTATTCTCTCTCTCTGTCTTCGATTCTTCTTGTCCTAGCTTTTCTTATCTTCGTCTTCCTTCTATGATCATCAGATAACAATGGCTCCCAAGTCCTCCAAGGTTGCAGCAAAAGGAAAGGGAGTTGCCTCCACGTCGGCTGTGGTGCCTAGGGTTCATACCGGCGCTCACCCTGTCATTAAAGGTAAGGTCTTGGGAAGATCATCTACTTCGAACACCTAATGAAGACGGCTCTGTTGCATGCTTTATGCATATGCCTTTAATGCGTCTTTTACCGAACTGTTCAAGCTGTATGGGCCGCATGTGCATCCCACGTCCGAGCCGCATGGGGGTATATCCCATGTTCGAGCCGCATGGGAGTTGTCTAGACTCCTCACAAAACTGGACCATATGATGACCCTTCGAATAGGGTCGCATGATTCCCCTGAATCGAGCCGCATAGAGCCCCCATTAAACGGGACCGCATAAGCTCGTCTGGATTGGGCCGCATGATGCTCCGACCATCTCCTAACTTCGTTTCTTTTTATCTTTGATTCTTATAGAAACCCTGCCGAAGGCTGAGATCATTGTGAAGGAAGAGCTGCCGCCCTCAAAAACGGAGGAACAGAAAGGAGAGCTGGCGCCCATTGCTGTAAAGGAGGAGTCCCAGTCTGACGGTGTTAGTGCTGGGAGTTCTGACCTTCCTATTTCGGACGAGGACTTTGCTCAAATACATCCATCATATGTAAAATGGCTGAGGGATTGGTATATGCGCCCCCGCAACTAGGATTCGTGGGCTCTCACAAATGTCCGTCTTTTGTCTTAATATTTCTGTCTGTTTTTAGCTGCAGTTTGTGTTTTGCTTCTTTTTGGACATCAATGTAATCTTTTTTTTCCTTCTCATCTGAATGAAATAATAGAAAACTTTTCTGGCTTTCTCATGTGATTGTAACTGATTTCGAACAGAAAGCATTCGCTCTGTTCTTTGCTTGTAGTAGTTGCCCCAACGGGAGACTTTTTGTGGACCTATTATCCTTGGCGTACCCTGGTTTTTTTTTTGGTACATATAATAGGTCGAGGGAGAACCAACATACTTACTCAGAGGTAATGAGGACATGGTAAATATAAAAGTTTCTTCGATGGAGCCTTCCCACTCAGAGGTAAGGAGGACATGGCAGGAGGGGGCTCCATGATGGGGGGTACATAGAACGACTCAGAGGTAATGAGGACATGGAAGTTCTTTGTAGAGGGGTGATTTATTTTTGGCAGAAGTGAGACGACTCAGAGGTAACATCGACATGGTTATTTTGGAAATTTGTGGATCTGTTACCCTTTTTGTGCACTAGGAGTGCGGGTAGTGGATCATGAGGAAGGAGCTCTTTCAGGAAGAAAGTTCAAAGGTATGGTTATACATGACTTTCTCCCTAAAAGGGTGACCGGGATGTAAGTTCAGGGGTACCAGCGGGTACATAACTCGACAATCCAGGAATTTTGGAATCAAAGTGTAAGTTCAGAGGTACCAGAGGGTACATAACTCAATAATCTGGGATTTTTTTCTGTGGAGGAAGAATATGAGTTCAGTGGTACCGGAAGGTACATAACTCAATCATCTGAGATTTGGAGAATGTGAGTTCAGCGGTACCGGAGGGTACATAACTCAGTAATTGGGATATTTTGTGGGGACAGAATGTGAGTTCAGTGGTACTGGAAGGCACATAACTCGATAATCTGGGATAATAGTGGAAGAAGGATATGAGTTCAGCGGTACCGGGGGGTACATAACTCGGTATTTGGGATTTGGAGAATGTCGTTTAGATATAATACTTCTTCAGAAACTTGCCGTTGACGGGCAATGTAAGCAAGTTTCCGTTTTCTTTCGCGAGGCGGTAAGCATCGTTAGAGAATACAGCCTCAATGATAAATGGGCCTTCCCATTTTGGCTGGAACTTGCCGGTGGTTTTGTTAGTCATAACCATCGGCCTCCGAACTGCCAGAACGAGATCGCCCACTTGGAATGTTCTAATTTTAACCTTCTTGTTGAAGGCTCCGGAGATGCGTGCTTGGTATAACTCAATCCTTTACTGAGCCAGTAGGCGCTTTTCATCCAAGGCCTCCAACTCTTGTAGTCGGCGACGGTAGTTATCGTCCTTCGTCAATTGGTAAGTAAGGGCGACGCGGAGCGAGGGGATTTGAGTCTCCAATGGGAGGACTGCCTCACTCCCGTACACCAGAGAAAATGGCGTATTCCCAGTGGTTGTTCGGACTGTAGTATGGTACGCCCATAAGCATTCACCAAGCTTCTCGTTCCAGTCGTGTTTGTTGGAAGACACGAACTTCTTGAGTAACTTGATGATAGTTTTGTTGAATGCTTCTGCCAACCCATTCGCTGCCGAATTGTATGGTGTCGAAGCAACATTCTGAATTCGGTGTTTGTCGCAGAACCGATAGAAGGCGTGGCTTGCAAACTGCAGACCATTATCGTGGATGATCCTTCGGGGCAGTCTAAAGCGATAGATGACGTGATGCTTGAGGAAGCTGATCATGTTTGAAGTTTTGACTTCTGCAAGCGGAACAGCTTCCGTCCATTTGGAGAAGTAATCCGTGATTGCGAGTATGAAGCGATGTACTCGGGAGGAAGGTGGAGTAATCGGACCGATGATATCCATTCCCCATGCTTCAAACGGCCAGGACGCCACCGTCGAATGTAGAAATTCGGATGGTTGGTAAATGAAGTCGGCGTAGACTTGGCAGACTTTGCATTTTCTTGCATAGTCTATCGCATCTGCTACCATCTGGGCCAGTAGTAGCCCATTCGGCGAAGACGGTCTTGCAATTTAGGGCCAGGCTGATGGGCCCCGCATACACCATCATGAGCTTCGCGTACGGCTTCTTTGGCTTCTGCGTTTGACAGACACCGAAGCAATAACCCATCGTAGGATCGCCGATACAGCATTTTTGTCTTTGTATCATAGAAGAATCTGAGAGAACGCCTTCTGATGGAGGTGGCTTCCTTTGGGTTCTCGGGCAGGATGTCGTAGACTACGAAGTCTATGAATGGTTGTCTCCAGTTTGGCACTTCGTCGATCGTCTGAGCGGAATAACTCGCCACGAATTGAACGTTGTGCTTGGGACAGACCAGTTCGTGGCCTATCACGTCAACCGAATGATGAGTATGATTTGGCACTGCTAGGGAAGCTACAAGGCCTGCTAGGGCATCGGCTTCGATATTTTGGAGTCTGGGAACGTGTTCGATGAAGAATCCCTCAATTGGCGAAATAATGTTGATCGCTATTTGGTGATAGGGGATCATGTCTTCATGGCGGACTTCGTATGAACCCCGGATCTGATTGACGATTAACTGCGAATCGTCGTATGCTTCAAGATATTCTACCCCCAGCTCTCTTACAAGTTGGAGGCCAATGACCAAAGTGTTATAATCGGCCCCATTGTTAGAGCAGGTTTCCGTGAGGGAGTAAGCGCGACTGATCACTAGTCCGGAAGGAGAAATCAGCACCACCCTGACTCCAACGATGATGTTGCCCTTGGGTCCAGTTCTCGAAGCACCGTCGAAGAACATTCGCCATATATCATCATTGGAGGCCACATGTGAGTCGGTGACCTCATCTGGGATTCCTTTATATACTCTGGACGACTCCGAGCCTTGGTGGGCTGCTAAAAGTTCTGTCAGAGCTTGACCTTTAACAGCCTTTTGCGGGACGAAGATCATATGATAAGGAGACAGCAATATTGCCCATGTGGCGAGGCAAGAGCTGAGTGCCCCTGGTTTAGCCGTGAGGACCCTGAGAGGGTTGACTCATGAGATCACATGTATGGTTTGTCATGTGACATAGTGTCGCGTCTTTTGAATGGTAACACCAGGACGAGGCATTCCTTCTCCACGGTGGTGTATCGGTGCTCTGGCCCAATCATCATTCGGCTGAGGTAATATATAGCTTGTTCATGGCCTGCATCGTTATTTTGTGCCAGCAGAGCGCCGAGGGAATGCTCCATTGCTCGTACATATAGCAAGAATGGTTTTCCAGCAACCGGGGCCACCAGGACTGGAGGGTAGGTTCGACAAATATTCTTTGATGCTGTCGAAGGCACGTTGGCATTTTTCATCCCATATGAACGAGACGCCTTTCTTCATGAGATGGGTGAATGGCCGACATCGCCCGAAAAGATTAGAAATGAACCTCCTGATGTAAGCTAGCCTCCCTTGAAGGCCTCTGAGTTCGCAGAGATTTCTCGGAGGACCCATCTCCATAATTGCCTTCGTCTTCTCTGGATCTACATGAATTTCCTGGGCAGTAATAATAAAACCCAAGAATTTTTTGCTGGATACGCCCAAGAAGGATTTTATGGGATTCATCTTCAAGTTGTGCGCTCGCATCAGGTCGAATACCGTCCTCAGATCCTGCAGATGGTCTCCCTTATAGCGACTCTTGACGACGATGTCATCAACATAGCACTCCACAGTCTTACGCAAGTGGTTTCTGAAGATGATACTCATGGCTCTTTGATATGTAGCGCCCGTATTCTTCAAACCGAAAGGCATGACTGTGTAGCAGTATGTGCCAATCGGTGTTCGAAATGATGTATGCTTTTCGTCGTCAGGAGACATCTTGATTTGGTTGTACCCCGAGAAGCCATCCATGAATATCATACATTCGAAGCCGCATGTGTTGTCGATCATGATGTCTGTGATAGGGAGGGGAAATTCATCTTTGGGACATGCCTCATTCAGATTGCAGAAGTCGATGCAGATTCACATCTTCCCATTCTTCTTGAGGACCGATACTATGTTGGCGACCAAGTCCGGGTGTTGTTCTTCACGAATGAAGCCGCTGGCTATCAGTTTGTTGACTTCGGCTTCGATTGCACCAATGATGCCCGGGCGGAAGCGTCGCTGTTGTTGTTTGGCCGGCTTTACATCTGGCCGAATGTTGAGCTTGTGAAGGGCAACCTCGGGGTTTAGTCTTGGCATGTCTTCATAGCTCCAGGCGAACACATCAATATATTCTTTGACAAGTTCTAGTAGCGATTCTCGCTCTTCGTCTGTCAGGCTTTTTCTGACGAAGATTGGTTTTGGAGAAGATTCGCTGCCGAGGTCGACCTGTATAACCTCATCTTCAGTAGGAGGTTCTCTCTGTTCGAACCGCTTTTTCCATTGTGCATCCAGCTGTTGGGCCCACGGCTCTAACTCGAGGATTTCAGGAATGTCTTTATCCTCTTCGTAAGCGTCGGCAAATACCATATTGACTGACAGGACTTGTCTGAATACGTCTCTGATGCTGGTATCCGAATCAGAAGTTGGTATCCCGGTTGAATGTGAATGCCAGTCGCATTCCTCATCTGAACATTCAGGGGTTGTTGTGGACGTAACATACCCTAATCCACATCGGGTCTTGCTGTAGTAGTCCCGTGGTTTGCCAGCCGGGACTGGTGGCTTTAAAGGTAATCATCGACCAGTGCCGTAGTTCAAGCCTGGCATAGTCTCCAGATCATACCCCTGTTTTTGCATGAGATATTTGGATTGGGGGCTATAAAGATACAGAGACAGTCTCCCGGCATCTGATTCGAGATCGACCTTCTCTATGGTGAAGGGCTGTGGATCATTCTTTCGGCCGAAGATGATTGGATGGTCCCCTCCCTTGATTATGCGGTAAGCGTCTTCCACTGGAGTAAGCTGGTTTGCGGTGTAAACATTTGTCACCTGTGTGTGTAGGTGAGTGCCTATACCGTGTTCCATAGCATACATTGTACAAAGCTTATTAAGCTCGAGGTAGTTCAAAGATAGCCCTTTATTGATGAAGTAAGGTACCTTTTCTAGTAGGATTACATCATCTGCGGAGGGAACATCAGTGTGGGCAGCTACATACTTGGCCAGTTTCGGTTCTTCTTCGGCCACCCCCTATATAAATGAAGACTGAGAGGATGACCTGGGCAGCTTGATCATCAGGGTTTCTGTTGGTGGAGCAGAACGTGGAGTCGTTGGCAAAATAGCGACCCCCAGTTTGGTACTCGATGCTGGGCAGGGAGTTGTTGGCTCGCTAGAAGCCCCAGACTTTGCATCGAGGTGACGATTCTTCTTGGGAAGGTGTATCGTCATTGGCTTGTCGGAGGGGTTGAGCTTCTCCGTTTGTGGCTGGCCGACTCTTCGCAGTCTGATTGTCAGTGGCTCCATTGTGGGTCTCGGCGCTTGGCCGAACCTTGGCAGCCGGATTATCATTTGCCCTTCTTGTGCCGAGAGGCTGATTGCGTCCTTACGCAGAGCGGCCGTAAGGGGTACGGATTTGCCAGGTTTGCGAGCTTGAAGGTGGATTGTCAGAGGTTCTTCTGATCCTGAGGCCGTCTCAGTTCGAGCTTGTACATCTTCATCCAGGTGCCTCTTCGACTTCTCGTATAGGCAGGAATCCGAGTAGTAGGATTCGACCCCTTTGAAGGGATCGATGTCGGCGAATTCTGTCCTCACGAAGCCGTGCTTGTCGATATACTTGAAGCACTGGTGTAACGTGGAAGGCACGATCATAAAATCATGTATGCAAAAGCGCCAAGATGTCGAACTTGTAGGGACTCTCCAGCCCCTGAGGTGCCTCTTTTTGGAGGGATTTGGCAAAGCGAGTCTCCTTCAGCCTAGGCTTGTCGGTCGTCGGAGGCTGAGAAGGTCCTGGAGCGTTAGCTGTAGCTGGCTGATGATCTTCAGCCGAGTTATTAGCCACAGGTTGGGATTGTGCCCCAGACCGGGTAATGACAGCCGTGACTTCTTCGACATCTGCCGAGATTGTGCGGCAGGATCTAACTTTCCCACTCTTCTTCTTACGAATGGAAGGTGGAGTAGACTGAGTCATCTCAAGTACCAGGTCCGAATGCACCCACATGACCTCGCCCCATGATGTGGTGAGGGGCACTAGACCAGCAGCCTGATCCCGAGGAGGTGGAAGATTAGCAATCTCCATTATCGCCAGAGGGACGGGTACCACACCGTCTTGTGTCTCTGTTGGAGGGAGGCTGCCGAATTGTATGGACACCATGTTGGCCGCCACGGTTACCTCCTCGAAATCGATGGCCAGAGCCTTCGAGTCGATGAGATGTTGGATGTATCGTTTTAGTTGGTAGCAGTCGTGTGTAGCATGGTGGACGTAGCGGTGGTAATGGCAGTACTTTGGGCTCTCCATTTCTGCCCGTCGAGGTTCCCGTCTTGGTGGAGGGAGCTAAATTTTGTCTCCTTGTATGAGCATGTCCAAGATGGGCTTGACATGGTCGTCTTCGAAGAAGTAGGTCATTTGCGGCTATTGCTTGTCTGCCGGTTTTGACTCAGGTTGTTGGGTTGTGTCAGCCACCATAGCTTGCTTGCCCTTGCTGTCCCGATTGTTGGAGGAGTTACCACCATTGTTGTCGTTGGTATTGGGGCGCTTGCCCTTGTCCTCTCCCTCCGAGATGTGCAATCCCAGTTGGCGAGCCTTCTTCAATATGTCTTCGGCGCTAGTGGCACTGATGATAAACGTCTTCCAGTCCTTGAATTGACTTTCACCCTTCTAGAGACTGATTGTTGGGAGCAGTCTCTTTTGGTAAATTTCAATCAAGGAAGAATCTGGATTACCAGACGGAAACTTCATTGCGGTTTGGCGGAACCGCTCAATATAGTTCCTTGTCAGCTTCTTTTTCCCTTGAACGACGTCCATGAGGGTGTACATCGTCACGTTCTGTCCTACTTCGTAGAATCTCTCCAAGAACATGCGCTTGAAGCTGGCGAAGGAGTGGATGCAGTTGTCTGGCAAGTTGCGGTACCAGTTGAAGGCGACCCCTTCCAATGCCCCGATGAACAGTCGTGTAAGGATGGCATCGTCATGGGGTAGATGGTCGGTGGTAACCTCGAAGTAAGTGATGTACCGACTTGCGGAGGTCTTGCCATCATAGGGATTGATGTTGAACGGCTTATATCTTGGTGGGAAAGGGACATCCCTCCATGCAGCAGGGTATGGTTGCCGTATTTTGAGGTCTTGAGAGGCTTCTCGAGCGTGAAACATGGCTCGGAGCTCCTGAACCACTCTTCTTGCTTTCCTAGCCTCATCTGCAGCGGTGGGAGCCGATATTTCAGGAGGATTATTGCCCGGGTTTGGTGCCGCCGAGTTTGAGTCCGCATTGACCGCAGGACACAAGCTTGTTTGGCCAGGCGTCCCTCCTTACAGAGTCGGAAGAGCTGCTTTGATCTCGTCCACAGATTTGACCAAGGTGCGCAGTATGGCCTCTAGAGTGTCGATGCATTGGCGATCACTAGGGGCATCTTGATCGTCGTTTGTCATGAATGCCATCCTCACACGAGTCGAGATGGAAGGGACGGTGGACGACGTGCTCTCCGAATCATACCTTTGTACAGAGAAGTCATCGGGGTATGTTGAAATGTTCTCCTCTGGTTCGGACTAAGAAGGAATAGTACCCCCAGCTTCAGAGCTTGCTTCATCTTGAGAGTCGTGGACGTCCTCGGGGACGTCGGCACTTGTTATATCTGATGGGGGAGTTGTTTCCCCGAGCTCGTCTCCTTGGAACATCGGATTATCTTGGATGTTCTGAGGAGGGCTACCCCCAGTTTCAGTAACCGCCAGTGGTGTGGATGATGAACCTTCCACTGTAGCAGATTTCATCTTCGAACGGGTTCCTTAGAAAACTCCAGTAGTGGACAACCGTTTAGATGACAGTTTCTTAGTCACAGTGGTTGAAATCTTCGGGCTGGAGACGTTTATCTTCTTCCCTCTCCCATCGGCGGAGATTTTCTGAGTAGAGTTGCAGGAGACAACATGAGGTACCTCGTCCACTGAGCTCGGCTGTTGTAGTCTTTGGAAGATGGACTGCCGGTCTTCTCCTGCTGTCGCGTTGTTGCAACAACTGTTGATAATGACTTGGGTACAGTGACGTCCATGTGAGGACTCTTTGCACACCGAGGCCTCTTCTCTTTTCTTGCGTTTGTGGAGGATAACCTCACGCAGGTCAGATGAGTTTCGAACAACCATGTTTGCTCCCTGGGTTTTTGGAGACTTTTTGGAACCACTCTGTCCGTTTGCCGCCGGGGGCGGGACTCGAGTGGTTCTGTACAACTTCCCATCAGAGGTCCGCATAACGGTATGTGGAGCGCTCGGATGGTCAGAGGTTGGGACAGCCGACTGAGCTCGCCAAGCTCGCGCTGCCCTTGAATTCTTCACTCTAGCGCCTGAATGCTCTCCTTGTTCTCTCTGTATATGCTCCTCTGTCCTTTCTCTGGATCGATCTCTATATATTCTCTCTCCGATTTTCAGAATCATTTGCAAGGGAATGGCACCTTGCTATTTATAAGAGTGGGGGACATCATTAGGGTTTGCAATGATTGCCCATTCTTAAAAGTCGGCGGCCTTTTGATTAATCATACTGGGCCATTAATCTTGAATGTAATGAATCTAGGTCATTAATGTAGATTGCGCCGAATCCTATGAGTAATTAATGCTGATTGCAACAAATCTGCATCATGATGATCCGTAAATCTGAACGAATAATTCTGAATCATTCTTTGCCACGTGTCCCCACTGTTTGTTATGGCTATCGGGATTTGACCCAATCTTGAGATTACTTTGATTGCAGTAGATCTGAATTATTGAGATATGATCAGCTCTTGACACGTGTCCTGCCACATATCCCAACTCTTATGCTCATGAGCCGCATGAAAGTCATCACACTCAAACTGTATGAGAGTCGTCGTGCCTGGACCGCATGGGAGTCTCCATACTCGAACCGCATGAGAATCATCATACTCGAGCCGCATGAGCGTCGTCATGACCGATCCGCATGAAGAGTCATCTTGGCAGAGCCGCATATGAGTGGGCCGCATGAGGATGAACGGCCGCATGAAGATGGGCAGCCGCATAAAGGATGCAGTCGTATGAAGATGGGTGGCCGCATGAAGTGGACGGCCGCATAAAGTGGGCGGCCGCATAAATACATCAGCCGTATGCCTCGGGACACGATGGATTCTGCCAACTGTGAAGAGATTTTCTCCTCTTCCCTAGGAACACGCCTTTATGTCAGTCATTATTACGCCTTTATGTCAGAGCTGTCATTTGTCAGAGCTGTCAGCCGTCAGGGCATTAAATGCAGCCAAAGATGAAGGGAAGAGCTGTTGAAGGCCACGTGGCTCTGGGCCGCATGGAACTATCCGAGCCGCATAGACACTTGAGCCGCAAGGACCCCTGAGCCGCTTGGAGATCCTTGGCCGCATAGACCTTTCTTTATTCTTTTCTATGCTTCTACAAGCATATTGACGAGCCAATGCGAAATATGTTCCCCTTTCCAAGGCAGCTTCGAACCCTCGCTTTAGATGGCTGTAAAAGCTATCAACCACGTCCTTTGATGATTCATCCAGAACTTCCAAAGAAGTCGGTGTCAAAGGAAGAGTAGCTGGCAGGGTTGAAGATGGTCGGGAAGAAGATGCACCAGAGCCTGATGCCCCTGTCACTAGGGAAACAAGTTCCGAGCAATAGGACGCCTGAATAGCAGCCATATCCTCTTCCGCGGCCCGAAGGATCAGGAAACTCGACAGGGCAGAAAGGTCAACCTCCGGTGTTGGAGCCACATGAACCAAGGAGGGTGCAGGGACCAATTCTTTCCGCCCCGACAGTTCTACTACGTCTCCTCCTGACCTTGATTCGGTAGGAGGTCCCTCGGTATGAGTTGAAGGAGGAGGAGGCATACTTTCTTCCACCAAATCCCCCTGGCGACTTTCCCCCGATGATGTCCGTCATCGACAGCGAAGGAGCAGGACCTGTATGTCCGGAGCAACTATCGATCAATTTAACCCGAAGGATATGAAGATAGAGCAAATGAACTCCTCACTAGTCAAGACATGACTTAGCTTACCAGGGGAGGGTTGCTGAAGCTGAGGCTCACTCACAACCAACGTCTCCTCTTCAACGGCAATACTTGAGCCGATTGCAGCCGCTTCCTCTGCCCCAGCCGCCCCAGAGGTGGATATAATTGGGTCAGCATCAACCGACTGAGGTTTAGCAACCTCGGGGATTGGTTCAGTAGAGCCCATATCGCCCCGGGTTGAGATGTCAGTAGCGGAAGGAATCTCAGCCATCGTCGGGACGACCCTGGTAGAAGTAAGCTCGGCTGTCATATCTTTAATTAAGGCAGCTAGAGCTGGGTCAACATCAGAGGCGGTAGCCGGCTCTGAGGAGTTCACTTCTCCCGACGCCTATAAAGAAAAGGAAGATGATCAGATTATTTCAGAAAAGAAGAACAAAAAAAAGGATCGTAACTCGATTCACCTCCGAAACGGCGTCGACGTCTACACTTCTCTCCCTAATGATCGGTCTGCGAGGCTTGACCGTAGCCCATTTTCGGAAGTAAGTCATGCCGCCGGCAGAGGGAGCACGCCTGCTACATTTTCGGGAAGGACTAGGTGCAACAGGGGGCTGACCTGCCACCAAATCATCCGTAGGAGGAGGAGGCAAGTTATCAGGGTCTTCCTCTTCGTCCACATTGGTAGACTCCGAGTCAGATACATCAACTGTCTTCCCCTTCTTGATCCTTGGCTTCTCCTCCAAGACAGTACCAAAAATGAAGCTGGTACTTGGATCAAAATCTATTGGAGCTTATTCACCATAACATGGTACAAGGCTGCCATATACAAAATGTGTCCCGACTCTCCAGCGTCAGAAACAGAGAAGGTGGCACGGGTGTGAACCACGCTATAGTAGTGCCAAGCCCGGATGCCGTCAAGGACGCTGCCCTCAAAGCCCAGGCAGGAGCTGGGATTGTCCAAAAAGATCTGACGGTACCCAAATTGCCAGAAGAATCGGATGGGTAAGTAAGGCTCCAAAAAGATGCAATTACGATTGCGATACACCAAATGTGCAGGACGAATGTTCTGCAACCAAAGGACCATCTTCTCGGGCAAGAATTTGGAAGACACGACACCATCAAGATGTACGGAGCTTACTTCTTCATTGGTAAAATGAGGAACAGACAAGAAAAAGAAGTATCTGTCCACTCGCGTCAGTGCCATCCGACAGGCGGGCATGGTGGTGTACTCCCAAGGCATGCGGCGGTACTGATAGATCAAGGCATCATCAGCAGTCACGTCATCCTCGGGGCCAGGCCTCATCAGAGACTGGTAATGCATCAACAGCCACCCTATCAGATAATGGTAGGGCAGCTCGATTCGTTCAAAGTCTTTTGCCGTGTCGCGAGCGATGACTTTGGACGAGAAGGCACGAAGGCCACAATATACGCTGCATACCATGGCAGAAAGAAGAGCTAGTATGGCCCCAAAGACTAGCTTCACTATAGGGTGGATCAGGTTACGGCTGATTCTCTCGATAGCACCAGCCCCTCCCGAAACTATGCAGTTTCACAGCCACACCATCAGAAATCCCGCCAGAAGAGCCTTATTAGACATCTTCTGGGTATCCTGATAAAGTAATTAAAGGAGTCAGTTTGGCTCCCAAAATTTTCATCCATAGTTTTTACCCTCTTGGCGGTTGACACCTGGTTCTGCACCTCCTTCCGAGTCCGAGGACGTCGGAGGGAAACCCGGCCTGTGGCGCCTAGCTCAAAAAGATAGCTGAGCCAGGTCCTGGTATGAGGAAGGTTCCCTTCCGAGCTATCTTTCTTCTTCTTTGATATCTGCTGGCACGTACTATGGTGGCATAGTAGTTTCCGGTAGACAGCCACAAAGCCAGGGAACCGTTGCTCCAACTTCTCGAATTCTTCATTCGTAGCGGTACACGCCTCAAAGACTTCATCTCCCAAGGACAGCTTAGAGACTTTACGTATCTCGTGGAGAGCGAGCCCCATCTCCCCTCTAGGTGTAAAAAAGGTCCCTGTTCGACGGTTGTACATCTCAAGAAGAGCCATGAACAGCTTCTTGTTCATGGGCAGACCATAACAGGTGCCACGAATGGCATGATATAGGCCAATCTCGATCAGGAGATCCTTGTATGTTCCCAAGACCCACGTGGTCAAGTTGATCCATGAAGGGGTGGGGTTCATCCAGTTCATCAGTGCCAACCGACCAATGGAATAGGACCCCTTCTGAGCAAGCTGGTTCATGAAAGTGTCAGCTTGGGAGAATCGGAAGTTAGGACCCTGCACATTTATGAAGCTGCCCGGGGCCAACCCCATCACAGAGCGGCTGATCTGTAGCTTGCATGCAATTACCGACCTCGATGTTTTATTATAGTAGATATCACCTACGAACATCCCCTGCAGACTCAGAGTCAGGGAGTCCACCATTTTCCTGTCCATCGGCAGCATATTGAACCAAGACAGCGGGAAGTGACGCTCCATCTGAGGAATATGGATCGTCATCCCGTTGGAAGAAAAACTCTAAATTTCAGAGATATCTAGAACGTTGGGGTTCTTTATAGTCAGAGCATCCCCAAAGAGGAACAAGGGTTTCAGATGTGTGCCCCCTAATTTTCTCGAGTTCTTCATACTCAAGAGAAAGAAGAAGGATTGGTTCCTGATATCCCTCAGCCTCTTCTCAGGTTGATCTATGGTGATTTGGGCCGACACATAATCGACCACATGGTCGAACCTCACACCCACAGCAAACTGAGCTTGGCCAACCAAAAGCTCCCCTGAAGATTGACCGACAACTTCACTGAAAAAGACAAAAGAAAGAAGTCAGAAGATAGCCAGAAAAAAACCACTTAATGACTTCTGAGCTTATGCGGCTTTGTTAGGTGGGTCCTTATGCGGTCCAGTTCATAAGGAGCTTATGCGGCTCTGTTAGGTGGGTCTTTATGCTGTCCAGTTCATAAGGAGCTTATGCAGTCATGAAGCCACTCTCATGCGGCTCGGCCATGAAGTGTCACCTCCAATTTTTGAATTAGGGGTATTTTCGTTATTTTTCAAGTTTTATAATTTTTAGGAATTTTATTTGATTTTATGTGAGTTTTTGGGATTTATTTGGTTTGGTTTGGATTTTATCCAATTCGGACTCAAATTGGAGACCCCGGGTAGCCTGGACCCTAGTGGCACCCACATACTAGCTGGACTTGGCCCACATACCATCATAATTAGGTTAGAAATTATAAACCCTATTTCCATGGCATAATTAGTCATTTTAGAGCTTAATTAGTATTTAGAAATTAGACCGAACCAACCCGAAACAAATCCGAACCGAACCCAACTAAGTTTATTGGGTTGGGGTCCTAATGGGTCTCCACCCAAAACCCAATAAGGCCCCTACCATGGCCGGCCATAAGGAGCATTCCCCCCCTTTTTGCTTCATCACCAAGCAACTTTCCCTCTCTCTCAAATTTCTTCTTCTTTCCAAAGCTTTTATTCCTCAAGCAAAACCTAACCTAGGTATGTTCATAATTCTCTATTTAATTCTCTTTTTCATATATTGCCTTCACAATAATGATAGAGGAGAGAATTCTTCACATTTTGCCCCTAGAATTTATTAGGTTTTCTAAAATCTAGGTTAGAAGATTTATTTGGAGGTTTTTCTAACTAGAGTGGTATATTTATATATATGTAGATATATATGTGTATGTATATATGTATATTGATAAGTATTAGGTGTCATGAGGAATGGTGGTGGTGTGTGAGAGTGGTAGGAAGTGCGTGTGTGCTTGTGTGAGTGTGTGTGAGAGAGTGTGAGAGGGTGGTGTGTGTGTGTTTGAGTGGTATGTAGATAAATGTGTATATATATATATATATATATATATATATATATATATATATATATATATATATATATATATATATATATATAAATATATTAATATGTATTTGTGAGTGTAGAGAAATGGATCGAAGTGGTGGTGGTGTGTGTGAGAGTGTCATGAGATGGTGGTGAGACTGGTGTAGAGAGTGGTGGTGGTGTTGTGTGAGAGAGTGGTAGTGTGTGTGTGTGTTTGTCAGTGTGTATGTATTTACATATATATATCTATATGTGTGTGTGTGTCTATGTATATGTATGTATATATGTGTGTGTGTATATATGTATATATATAGATAGAGGGATGGATATTAGATTATGTAATGTATGTGTATGTAGATATATATATATAGATAGATATATAGATAGATATATAGGTAGATAGGAGGATATATATATATATATATATATATATATATATATATATATATATATATATATATATATATATATATATATATATATAGGAAGAAGAGTAGAATAGGAAAAGGAGGAAGTCGAGTTAGAGGGCAAAATCGAGTTCTGAGTATCGGATCGCGACGAAACTTGGCATGGAGTTAGAATACGTGATTTAAATTTTGCGGGTAGGCTTCCGAGTGGAAATCGGGGTCGTAGGGCGCCGGTATCGTGCCGTACCATTGCGTATCTTGAAATATTCAAGATATCGGCAATGGACCGTATCATGGACTGGATGTCCACTTTACCTAGATATTTTGGTAGGTAATATATGTATAGGCTAGTATCTTACTACCCTGGGGAGATCGGGTCAAAATATCAAGCGTAGGTAGGCTAACAAGATAATCGCCGAAGGTAGAATTTTACCCTTTTTAAGGGTAAATTAGGTAATTGGCCTACGGCCAAGAAATGAGTTTCGAAGTCCAAGATGGACTTGGATATGGGTTGTAGAGGTTGGTAATGGGTAGAAATAGCCGTCTAGACCTAGTCTTGACCCCGGTTGACCACAGTTGACGTTTTAGACCAAAAGTCAACTATGGGTCAACACTTTACCCAATTTAGTTCCAAATTCTATTAGACTTGTACAGTTGACCAAAAGTCAACTGTTAGTCACCAGTGACCTAGAGTTGACCTAGGGTTGACCAAAGTTGACCATGATTGACCAGAGTTGACCGGTTGACCAAAAGTCAACTGTTGACTCAAATTGACCCAGATTAATTCCGTTTGACTTGCATTGGCCCAGTTTGACCTGGTTAGACCTAATATGACTTAGGTTGACCCCGTACAACCTAGTTTGATGTGTCTTGACCTAGAATGACTTAATAGGATTTAAATTGTCTTGACTTTATTTCCTAAATAGAGTATTGATACGTCTTGTTCTCTATAGGTCCTCGAGACGCTGCAATTGCTCCAGTTGACATACCATATCATATTACAGGCGAGTACATTCTCTGACACTTTTCCAATTTATAATGATTGTTATAATTCATGTAACTTGTGTAGATATACTTGTTCTCGACACATTGGTCACACGGATTGGTATTCATGGATCCCGACATGAGATGTTATTCCTCGTTATCTTGGTATATCTTGTGCAAGCTCCTTTGTAGTTCTTGTGCAGTATATGGACGCCGATTCTCGAGGAGACTTGCTCCCTTCTCGTAGAATCCCGTGTCGTAACGTGTCTTGCTTGGATCCACTCTACCAGTCGGGGACAGGGAGTACTAGTGTAGATGTGTGGTCATACCCACCTTGTATATATTGTGAACCTTGTGAATGCCAAACCTACACCACACGTATGATTGGCTAGATCATAACCTTGTGCAGACCCAATCTGGCCACATGTTGTAGCTAGTATTCACACACCTAGATATATGATTCTTGACTTCTTGTACATGCCATGATCAGTTTACTTGCCTTGTTCTAGCTCTTGTTTTATAGCTTACCTTGCCATGTTACTCACATGTACATTCCATGATTCTCTTGTATATACTCTCTATTTACAGTCTTATAGCTTTTGTCATATCTTGTGAACTGTTGTTAGTAGATTGTACTCGTTCCATCCTGACAGGATATGTTGAAAATATTACAGATGCAGACGAGGGGGATTACAGTACCTACTACGGTCCGGATGACGTAGTGGACCTAGACCTGGAGACTTTGGTCCAGCAGGGCTTAGCTCCGCATGGCGAGACCTTACCTATTGCTTAGTTAGAGTAGGTCTTTTATACTGGACTTTGTCTCCAGCTACTTTTGAGACTGTTATTACTATGGATTGTATTAGAGACTTGGACTTGTATATATTCTTGTGTTGGACTTGACAGGTTATTATTTTATTATCGTCTTGTTGCCTTTATCTTTCAGTCTTTACTTTGTTATCTTAGAGTTGTGATTGAGTACTTATATATATTCATTGCTTGTCCTCCGTTCGGAGTTGACCATATTCTCGACAGGTTTTGTTATATATATAAACTGTTTAGAGTAAAAAAATCTACAGCGTTCCACGCCGATTTTTTCGGTGAGGGCTGGGCGTTGTCGCGTCACGTGCCCTTTTAG